>CAEFZX010019632.1:0-82770 GCA_903066825.1 Alfaro cultratus | reverse complement strand
AAGTAAAGTACAGATACACGAAAATTGTACTTAAGTACAGTAACGAAGTATTTGTACTTCGTTACTTCACAACACTGCACATTATACATTATATTAATGAAATTTTCCAATCATTTACCAGGGCAATAAAGAATAAGCATTATCCTCATGTGATCTCAACAGGTTTGCATAGTGCAGAAGAAGGACACCAAGAAGATGTACGCCATGAAGTACATGAACAAGCTGAAATGTGTGGAACGCAACGAAGTGAGAAATGTTCTGAAAGAGCTGCAGATCATGCAGAACCTCGAGCATCCCTTCCTGGTTAACTTCTGGTAAGCACAGATCCATCTTTAAAACATGAATTATGGTAAAGATTAAGACATAAATCCTAATTGTTACAACTTTTTTCAGTGTTTTTAAATAAGAAGTAAAGAGTAAAAAATAATCATGAGAAAGGTGGAACCTCAACATAACAGGGATGTAAACAGAGAACCAGAGAGTAGCTCAGTGCACATGATCACCAGAGAAACAATACCAGTGCTTGCTTGATTGCATGCTGTGCTTGCCAAAAAAAAGACTGGAAGTTAATTTAGTTGGCAGTGTAAGCCCTCATGGGTGGGGTGATTTCCTCTAGAGATGTGCTTGGGTCAGCGCTGTGCCCACTCACCCAGCCTCTCCTCTTTCTTTCTGCCTCTCTCACTGTGTTGAGTTGGCATAAGGTACCATCGTCCTGTGGTAAGCACTCAAGGTCAAAGACAGGAAGAGACCACCTGCAAGTCTACGCACTGCGTTGAGCCAATTACATGCAGAAAACTGTCCTCTGGCCTGTCCCTCTTTTCTCTCATCTGTGTCCTCCCTCATTAGCCTTGTCTTCTAACACTTTCCTTTTTCCTCTTGTCTCTCTTACCATCTGTTCCAGAGCAGAGTTGGGACAGACAGCAGGTGCATTAGATGTGCTGGGAGTATTTCTCATGTATATTAAAGCAAATATATAGAGAACAAATATATTTAGAGAAATCCACAGGATACTGTCCCAACAGCTTAAGCAAGCAGTAATGATATTTATTCTTAAAAAGTCATTGTAAGCAAAGTTCTTAGGACTTTTTATTGCATAAAATCTTTTATGTATATTCTGGAGAATGAATGGCACTTTGACTAAAAAGAAATTAGCTAAAAAGAAAGCCTTGGAAGCATCACAAAAAGATTGCACAGTAAAAACTGCACTTACTTCAGGGAGTGTTTTTTTTTATTATTTTGCTCAGTCTTTATATAATCATGCCAGTGCATCATATGTGGAGAAAAAGATATCTTTCTGAGTTGTACCTTGTTCAGTCATGTTCTATGAAACCACACAGCTGTATCACCAGATAAAGATAAAGAAACACTTATTTATTAAGACATACAGGTTTCGTAAAGCAGACAGGTATTGTGAAGTTAGTACAGATTTGTATAGAACAAGTAAAGATAAGCCTGACTCCAGACTTTAGTGTCACAAGTACTGCCAGCAAACGCAATGCCTCCTTTTACTTTAAGTGCTGCAGAATTTGGCGAAAGCTTGAAAGTAGTTTGCCAGCTCGTTGCGTTTTTGGCTTAATGTGAAGGTGACCTGGTGAAATGCAAGATCACCGAATCCAGTCTAGCCAAAGAAAATATCATAATCAAGTACTCTCACTGCCAAATTGTGACTGAAGTTGGAGTAAAATCAGGCCTTTCTTTCTGAAATGAAACATAAAAATGTACAGAATAAACTGTAAACTTCCTAGTTTACAGTTTATTCTGTAAACTCGTTAGTTGGGCCAATTTGGTTGTTTGTAACGGATATAGGTGAATGTGATTTTGCATACAGATGCACCTCTGTCCCTGTGCTCAGGAAACATTGGACACAGACTGATGGGAGCTGTCAGTCAGGGGGAGGCGTGAGGAGAAATGGTGGGAGAAAGGTTGGAGGGCTGTCGCTATTGATCCAACATATCACAGTATGCAGGGTTGGCTGCCTGAAGCCATCTTAGCGAGGCACTGTGGTCACTGTGTGCTTGTGGGGGTAGTATTAAAGTCTAATGACTATAGTTGCAAAACTATATTTAATTCTTCTCATTTCTAGCTAAACACTGTTATACTGCTAAAGGTTATGTATAAAAATAAAGGTAAATTAGGCAATTTACAGTAATTAACGTACAGTGCTGTAAAAAGTATTTTTTACATTCAGGTTTCTTCTGTCTTTGCTTTTTTTGTCCGATGTACGTGCTTCAGATCATCAAACTACTTTGAACCAAACATGAATTCATAATTGTTTTCTTTTGATGATTTCATTTATTCAGGATTTATCCCTAAACCTAATACCTAATGGTAACAGGTGGCAGCAACTGTCATTCATAAAAAATAAGAGTAAGAGCTTATTGTGGCTATAGATGATTTTTTTGTGGAGAATTGTGGTGCTTTCGATGTTTTGCTTCTTTTGATGACCTCCTGGTTGAGTCACCAATGTGTTCTTGGACTAGACTTAGACCAGCCACTTCTGGAAGGTTCTCCAGTCTTCCATGTTCGCTCTGTTTGGAGATTATGACTCTCAGTTGTTCACAGGAGCCCCAAAGTCTTCGAAATGAATTTGTGACACACTTAGACATCAATGACTTATTGTAGTTTTTCACCTGGTCTTGTATTTCTTTGGTTATTGATTGGGTCATGATATAGTGCTTCTGAGATTATTTCCGCTACTTGGTGGGTGTGGCTTGTGAAATTAAAATGTACTTTCCATAGAATGTGGTTAATCACAGAAAATGCAATCATTTTATGGTTTAACATAGGGTCTGGCAGTTATAGACAGCTTTTCTAATTAAATGAAATTATAAATTAAAACTCTATTATGTATTTTCTGCTGATTTCTTAGTCGTCTGGTAAGAAACAATGTTCTGAACCATTTAAGAGCAACAAAACAAGTACAAACTGAAGAACATTTTAAGGGAGCAGTGTAAGTCAAATTCAGCCTGAAGTTATTATTTCTATCATCTCTGTAATATTAAGAGACAGAAGTATTATCTCTGACAGAGGGGACGGTGACGCCTTTTGTAAGGACATGTTTCCATTAACTCTTGAGCCCCTGTGGTTTCTTGAGATGTCCATTACTGGAGTTGCCGAGGGGCACCGCTGTCTCTAAAAGCTCCATGCAGGATTCGCTCCCATAAGACTGAGTGCCTGAAGGCCACCAAGAGGTCACATTGAAATGTATGCGTGTCAGAGCAGAGACAGCGAAAAAATATTAGCTGAAGAGTGTATTGGCACATAGGGGACCAGGAAGAGGCTGTGAAAGGATGCAAGCGAACCCGTCCAGTATAAAGCGACCAGGCTCAGTGCCAGGAAGGCTAATGAAACGTCTGCAGCACTTCAATATAATGTACAGATGCTAATCTGAAGCATAGCTGCTGCTCTCTGTTCTCTGCTTGAAAAGTTGTTTCAAGAATCAAGCAACAGCTGCTCTTGGCTGTCAAATGAGATATTTATAGTTTTATTTGGCTGTAATAGCAGCAAAATACAAACTTGACATATGACATATCATAAGATAAGATGAAAGCATCAAGATTCCACCACAAAGTGGGTCACTAAGTGGTGAAACAAAACAAAACAAAATTACGTAGTTGAATCACTTATGTATATGTTTAATTTTTTATTGTTGCATGAAAAAAAAGGTTAAATAAGAGGTGCAATAATCAGAGCTTTATGGCCCATTTCACATTTCTGTTTTTTTAAAGTTCTCATGTTGATCCTGATATTAGCTGATATTTCTAACAGTCCTTATCCTAGAAATTTCAAAAGTATCATTTCTAGTTGTCAACAGAAGTATCTGTCTCCATTTTCTTAGAAAATGAATTCATTTATCTTGATTTTAATATTTCCATAAGACTGTTTACATTTCCAATAACAGCATGTTCCATAACACAGATTGAAAAAAGTTCTTAAATAGCTTAAACTCAATCAGTTTTCAATCTAACCTGATCAATTGATCTCAGCTGATGTCATTGTGCATCATTTCTCACAAGCCACTCCTGCACCAGGCCAATAAACTGGATAAAGAACAACACAAGCGGCAGGCAAATAGATTTAAATTATCCTTCTGTTGGGCGCTGAGTAAGTTTTATATTAACACGATCATTTCCTGCATTTTCCTGCATTGTAGATTTTGTAGTTTGAAAATTAAAACCCTTAATAATTCTTTTTTGACTTCAGGTGTTTTGTAATTGATAACCGATCATAGCCTCCATTCAGAGGAACATGACAGAAAGGTACACACACAGAAACGTGCTGATTGAGACATTTCAGAGGAGAATGTGTTATTTTTAAATGAAATACTTGAGATTCTGAAAAACTACAAACTTTGTGACATAAAGAAAGATTAGTGGTGTCAGTTTAATTTTATGCTGATACAAGTCCATTTAAAAGATCCAGTTTGAAACTGACTGGAATTTTTATCATCAGCTAAGCATTTTTCACAACATAAATAGTTACATAATCAGATAGATAATAAAGAATCATCCATCCATCCATTTTCTATAATTTACAGATTGCTATGGTCATCAAAACCTGTGATCCTGGCTATTTGAGGGTTAAATATTGTTATAAATGCACTCAGATAGTGGTGAGGAGGCGGCAGAACTCTGAAAAATAGTTGTTTTACACTCTGACATAATTGTGGCGATGGTGGAAAGGAAAGTTTCCCTTTTAATGGAAGGAAACCTCCAGAAGCGGGATCAGTGTGAGAAGCGATCTGTCACAACAACCTGGGGATTTATTGGCAGTAAAAACCGACGGCTTCCTGCAGGAAGGAGATGTGATGGTTTTAGTTATTCAGCAGGATGTGTTATAGTGATTTTATTAATTCATACATACCGCAGTTAAGGGAAACCAAGTTTAATATTGAAATGCATCAATAACAATAATAATACACAGTTTAACAGATCTATACCTGAGTTATTTTGCAATCCATCCATCCTTCCATTTTCTGTACTCTCTTGTCCATAGTGGGGTCAGCAGGGGAGCTGGTGTCGATCTCCAGCGAACGTTTCGGGCGAGAGGCAGGGTTCACCCTGGACAGGTCGCCAGTCTGCCACAGGGCTAATAAAGAATCACTTAGTTGCAAATGCTATTATTAAGCTACAATCTATTTATTAAAGAAAAAAAACAAAAAACAAACTTGAATCACATTTTAACCTGATGCACAGCTGTTTTTCTGAAAGAAGCCACGAAAAAGAACAAGTAAAGTCCAGTTTGTGTCTCCTAAAGACTTGTGACAGCAGCCTCTTGGGTTGTTTCTCAGCCGTAGCCACCTCTGCTGGGTGTGAGGTATCTACTCTGAGTGTGTAGGTGTGTGTGCGGGGGTGGGCGCGTGTGTGTGTGAGAATAAAAGAGAGAATAAGGGTCTCACTAAAAACAGGAGAAAGAGGGAGTTAATCAAAGGCAAAGGCAGTTAATCAAAAGATTCATCGACAAAGTAAACCAGCTCCTGTCCAATAAACACAAACAGTGGTGTAGCTCATGCTTTAATGTACCAAAAGGCTTTTTTGTTATCCTGGTCTACAGTTTGAAACTTTTTCTTTCACACTGATGCACTCAATGAAACTTCTAAGGAAAAATTATGCAATGTAGGGAGACTCACAGAGCAATTACAGTGTTGCTGAGAATCAGTGAATATTTGCCCTGATATTTGTTGATGCTGTTTAAGAGAATTAACTAGTTTTGTAATCTGTAATTGAGTTCAAAGTTTAAATTTATTGTGGATTGTCCCAAAATTCAACATGAAGATATTATGTACGTAGCAAGTCCTGTGTCAGGTTGTGCAGGCTTTTTTTTCCAGCCATTAAAAAGCTTTTTGGATGATTCAGCTTGAAAAGATTCATTTAATAAATTTGAATATTTGTGAAAAGGTTGATTAATTTCAATAACTTAATTAAGTTAAAGACATTTGTCACTTTGATCAGTGGAGCCTCAGCATTTAAAAAAAGGAATGACAACAAAATCCAGTTGAGGTGGATTTATTAAAGAACTGCAGATCACATTTGCACCAACACCATTACACAAAGAAACTGGCTTTTATAGCCTGAGCAATTTCACCAGACATGCCAAGAAGAGGGATAATCAATATAACAAGGAATAAACATTATTTACACAAAGATAACACCAAAACAATAAATGGTACCAATAGATATTTACACATACACAAATCATTTCAACTAAACTATTTTAAGGTCAATCAAAAAATAAATTGAACGTAGTATAAACCCTCAGAGCATTACCTCTCCTAACTGACATGGTACGCTCCTGGAGCTTTTCAGCAGCACCTGGAGCATCTGTCTCCCTTTGCTGCTCCACCCTGCTGAGGAGACATACCAGGAAAGGTAAGCACTCATTTAAATAATTGTTAAACTCAAATTGAATCAAAATAATTTCTAAAAACAGATTGACATTATTACCTACCTTCTCCCTGTAGAGGAAGGATGTCCAGTCCCCCTGGCTGCAAAAATGTCCAACTAAATGTCAAAATACAACTGAAATAAAGAACTGAAACCAACATTTGGCCTGTAAATCAGTGCTTCACAGCTGCTGCCCATTAGCTCATCAGCCCAGGTCAGCATTCAACCTCCCAGTACGTGAGCAGCTCTTTCTCAGTCACTCCTTGCTGATTCCTCCTGTTAAATCCTGTCTTATCCCGTTTTCTCCCTGTTGTTGCTGTTACTTTTGTTCTGCTCTGACTTCCTATGTATTCCATGTTTTTTTAAGTTTATGTTTTTTTTATTTTTTATTAATTAATAAATTTTGTATCTTCAAAATCAACTTCGACCTGCTGCATTTGGGTCCATCACCAACACACAACATGACAGTTAATTATGACAGTTAGTCTTACAATGTGACATTTAAGATTAGGAAATTGCATTAAATCAATAAAAGCTTAAAATGTTATGTCTGATTTAATGTTGACTATGGAAAAAAGTTAGTTTTTTTTAGAAAGTGTATTTAAATGGTGTCTGTTGTAAATACAGCTGCAGGAACAATAGTTAAAAATCTCATGATTCATCAATGCATCATGATGTTTAATTTACACAAATTGGAGGGAAGACACACAATGCTGCAGGCGTGTGTGTGTGCTTGGAAGGCTCTTTGTTAAATGCGTGTGCTTCCTCTCAGAAGGCATCTCTTCAGATAGTCTTTCCACATTCGGAGGCCAACGGCAATCAAATGTTACTAAGGCTCAGCATTATCTGAGCCTTAGCAGACAGTTTGGAGTCAGCTCAATCAATTCCCATCCATCCATCTAGCCATCCATCCATCGCAGAAAAAGCACCACATACACTTTATTTTCAAATCTCCCAGAGGGGGTGGTGTTTACCAACGTGGCAAAAAAGCTCATCCTTGGTTACCGAGTCATGAGTTTGAGCCAAGATGATGGTTCTTTGCCAACCTTAATCGCTGTGGACTGAATACAGTGGATATATTGATGGATCTGAAAGGGGATATAGTACATTTAATGTGTGTGTTTTTTGTTTTTTTTGTCAAAACACAATTGGTTTTTTAAACTCTCAATTTCTACTGTTCTTTTTTGCCATCATGGTAACGAGTTCCTGAAGTCTTGTTGACTGATGTTTAGAGGAAAGGTGATGTAACTCTGTCGTAAGCACGCTCCTGTCAACCGTTATGGAATGTGAATATATGTAAAACTGAAGTTTATCCACTTGAACATTGAATATCTTGTCTTTGTAGTTATTCAATTTAATATATAATAATGATTTGCAAATCCTTGTATTCTCTTTTTATTTATGTTGTTCACAACGTCCAAACGTCATATAAACTGGGGTTGATCTGAATAGAAATGTTACTATTCACAAAATCCTTCTAACCAATTACATTTCACACACTGGCATTAAAAAACTCAGACATTGTGCAATTCAACAGAATAAAAGATAATCTTTTGATCACAGATGTGATCACAAAAGAGATTGTTTTTGTTTTTTTCATCCTCTTTCCTCGTTTGACTTTTAAAACTCGAGAAACACAAAGATGATTGTGTTTTCAATTTAGAAAGAAAGCGGTGATGTTGCTTTGAATTACCATAAAATTGGAACATTTTAATCCTGACATAAAATGGCAGGTTTTTAAGGATAAATGGTGGCTTTCAAATAAGGTTAAACCATTAGGATTAGAGAAGAGAAAGAGAGCTCACGTGTCTCCTATTAGGTTCTCAGAGATATACTTAGTATATACGGATTTATCTCTCTCTAAAAATCTAAGCTATGTAAGTCTTTGTTGGCTTGTTCCTAATTTGCCATTTTATATATATGGTTCTTACAAAAGCTCTTAGAGCTATTCCTATGGTCTGAGGTTTGTGGTTTTACAGTTTATAGAGTAGGTAAACTCAACCGTTTATGTCAAACCAGTCCTATCCGGTTTTATTGGCTGATTTGATTCAGTAGCTCAGGGATGACATAAAACTAGTTTTCCTCTGGAAGATAACCTTGCAGAATTCTTGAACTAAAGATAACTTTCTGCAAAGTGGAAGGATGTATTCAGTTATGAAATGTGGAATACAGATTCATCTGAAAAATGTGAATATACTTGAAAAGATCAAAATACCAACATTGATGTGCCTGTTTGTGGATTTTGAAGCAATGACTTCAGCCTCAGTTCACTCCCTGAGGGGGTTTGTTGTGCACCTTGTTGTGCACCTTTTTCTATCACACTTTTTCCTTCCACATCACTTTCTGTACAGCACTCTGTGAAAAGCCCATTTCACCAGCAATGAGCTGCCATGGCGTAACCTTCTGGTTGGGAGTGTCAGTGACTATCTGCTGGTGTCAGCAGTCTTCCCCATGATTATGTGGAAGATAACCCAAGATTTCTGTGTTAAAATGCATTTATTTTTTCATCTTATGAAATGTTTACATTTTCAGAATTTTTGTGTTTCCTTATCTATATGAGTAATTAGTCTAGATAACACACAAGTTTCAGTTTTTGGATTAAGTCAAAAGTGAAATCTTTCAGGATATTCTAATTTACTGAGATGTATTGATGTTGTTTCTGTACATTAATCTACTTTAGCATCTGTTTTACATCTTATTTGCTTGTCACTATGTGATCTTGTCATGCTTGACCCATGCTTTTGTTCCAACGCAGGTATTCATTTCAGGATGAAGAGGACATGTTTATGGTGGTGGACCTGCTCCTGGGGGGAGACTTGCGGTATCACCTCCAGCAGAACGTCCACTTTTCAGAAAGCACAGTGAAGCTGTACATCTGTGAGCTGGCCTTGGCTTTGGGTTACCTTCGCAGCAAGCACATCATACACAGGTAAGATGGATTTAGGATATTTTTCTTTGGATGTCTGATACTATCAGATTTTTAAATAAATCTTGTCTGCCACTGTGCAGATGGTTTAGCGTCAAGCTCAAAACTTACTTTACCTTGATCCAAACACCATTATTATTGTGAAATCTACTAGTTCAGCAGATGCTGATAGGTTTATGCTCCTTTTAATTTGTCAGATACATGTTAAGTGCCCTTTAGGCAAAAATATGTGCTGCCATGGCAAAGTAATGGACTTGCAAAGCCAAGTAAAGCCTATTCCTGCCAAATGTTATTATCTTAGGTTGTTAAAGTGTTTCGAAAACATTGCAATATGATGTCACTGCAGAGGTATATAAAATACAATAATGGTGCAATGTTGAACACCTTTCAACACAACCACTCTTTTTTCTATCTTATGAACACTTTGCTGCCACAGCCAGTGATTCTCCTACTGCTTTATTTTAAGTCAAAATTGTCAGTAAGTAAATTGGTAAATTGATGATGTTAGCGCTGAAGACAAATACTTAAACTTAAATGACCATTACCATTATCGAAACCAGTTCCAGAAAGGTGACCTTCATGTCATATTTGTAAAATATTTTTAGAAGAAAATACAAACTTTATATGAAAAATCCTACTTATGTAAAACTAATTTGGACTCTCATCTGTCCAACACAGTTTTTCAACAAAGTGCTGAAACAGGAATAATCTGAGGAAGTATTTATGGCTTATCAGGACTCTTGTGCAGCATTTCTAAAATGATATTTACTACTTTGGCTGTAGTGGAGAAAGTGAAATGCTTTGCTTTAATATTAAAATAGTAGTCATAAAGACGTTTTGATTCCAGAACCATGCTTAGTATGAATATACATTAGGATTGTTCAGTTTGTCTTTTAAAGTAACTGTCAAAAGACAGCAGCCAACATGAAATCTTTGATCTGAAAAATCTAAATTATATTAACTTCTGCTAAAATCAAACAGACCAAACAACCATTTTGAAGTTTTTGTATTTTAGCAATATAATGTCACCCAAACTTCAATATTTATTGACAATTTAGGCAAAATCCTCCATACATGTTAAACTAACTGTGGCCCATTTATGTTTTGTGGATTTTTATTTCCACATTCAGTCAGTATTGTTTGGTTCAGACTATGTCATTTTAAATATATACAGACTGTTACCTTCTAGCATTTTCACTATTCAAGTGACATCCTGAGTTAAAAGCTTTTCTGAATACTTTAAATGTTCTTTTTGGGGTTTTTTTCTATGAAATGTTTGTCATAAAGGTGTTTGGAAATTCAGCCATACTTGTTTTATTCAGATCTTAATTGACTTCTCTTTAGTGAGAATGTTTACTGGAATGATCCTTGGTGAACATTAAGACAGAACAAATGAATGGTACCGTGTTCAGTATTCTGCAGAAGTTAATAGAGTTCTCCACTCCATTTAAACAGAGGATTAACTGGAAATGAAAGTTTCCACAGCAGAATCTATTCAATATAATTTAGTTCCATGACCATGAAGGAGGAATGATTCACTAACTGTTTCTTTTCTTGATTTTAAATTGCTTTAGATAAAACTGACATTTCTTGTCCTTGAATAATGTACAGCAAAAACTGTATATAAAAAATGTCTGATTTGTGAACTAGCCTTGTAGACTCATTCCTCCACTCCAGTGACTGAGCAAAGAGGTAATCATAGAAATAAAAGCTTTCTCAGATCATGACTAATAGGAAGCATCACTGCAACAGGGAAGACTAATTTATCAACACCCACAGATAACAAATTACACCACTTAACGTTAAGCAGGCTGCTTGCTCCTGTCTGTTCTCTTAACCCGCCACAGTAGAGTGGAGAAAGGGAAATAAATAGGACAGATTAATAATTTGGTTATTCATGCACTCCTCTGAGAAATATGAATATTTAAATGGTGTTTTCTATTTCAGTCCAGGAGAGGACAGACTTTCAGCTTGATGTGCAGGTGCTGGATGTTGTTTGTTTAGATGGCATCAACATCTTTTCCATCTGCATTCATTAGCTTCAGATTGGAAGAGCGGTGGAAAGTAATTCACAGCTCATCTCTATGGAAATGGAATGAATAAGTTCCAGATTGGAGGAGTTTGGTGTGGCAAGTGAAAGATGGATGTCTTCAGGATCTGTTTCTTTATATGCAACTCCTGGATGCACTCATTCCCTTTTTGATGCAGTTTGGTGGGTGGACTTGATTTTCATAATTATGAGTGCAATGATGATGATGATGATGATGACCCGCCAGTAAGTTGCATTGGGTTTGGCAACATAGTAATGTTGCTACTAAGTTCTGATTGGGACAGAATGTGCTGTTCAATGTGATGGATACATATCTACATTGTGACAGTCTAATTTCTTTACTCTGTTGCATATATGCTTTGCAATTCAGTGACAGGGAATATAATCATATTTTATTAAATAATCCTCCCACATTGCCTCTATTTGCATTCTTCCACCTAAAAACATGATGAGCCCAAAGTTTTCAGGTACTGGACTGGAAAGATTCATATTTTAGTTCTACTGACAATCTACTACAGTTCTACTATTACAACCCTTGTAATGGAAATCCTTGAGTCTTTGTGACTCAAGGAAAAATAAATCCTTAACAATGTCGTATTTTGTCCAGAGTCTATCTTTTCATTTTAACTTTAAAAAACTGCTTCTTTAAAAATAAGTCATACTCTATGTGCAAACTTTTTAAATTCTCGTCATGAGTAAAACTATGCGATTCTTCTCTCTTTATATCAATGAAATATTTTTAATGTTTTCAGTTAAAAATATTTGTCTTTACATAATAATGTTGTTTTGCGCAGCATTGAGATCTTTCTTGAGTTGGTGGGGAATTTTCAGTGGAGCAATATTCCAAAATATTTGCAGAAAATATGCCTAGATATTTTTTTTGGTGAGCATATCTAGTATATTAAAAAAATGCAAAAATACACTTTTGCTTTCAGATAAACTTCATATTTCCAAGGTTTTAACACAATTCTCTGTGGGGGGTTTGAATTATTAACAATGGACTGAGCCTCAATTAGACAACATCTTCAGAGATATAAAAAGTCTTTCCTAACAAGGGGATGAACAAATGGAAAGAGTGTGTGCAAGGGGAAGTGTGTGTGTGCTTCGTGTTTCATTGGTTGAGTGCCTCTTTTACATCAACAATGATTATCTATGAGTAAATTCTCAGGAGCTTATTGGTGCCTCCTGGAATCCTTGTAATGGAAAGACTTGGATATTGTCAGTTTGCAGATACGTTTTATAAGTCAGTATGGAGCTCCAGCTCCTTTAGGAATCACTGTACGCTTTAGGGATGTTGGTTTCTGCATGTGGCGATGGTGAAAAGGAAAGTTTCCCTTTTAGTGGAAGGAAACCTCCAGAAGTGGGATCAGTGTGAGAAGCGATCTGTCACAACAACCTGGGGATTTATTGGCAGTAAAAACCGACAGCTTCCTGCAGGAAGGAGATGTGATGGTTTTAGTTATTCAGGATGTGTTATAGTGATTTTATTAATTCATATATGCCTCAGAAGTCAATTGATCCAGACACAGATCTTAACCAAAATGCATCAAAATAATAATAGTACACAGTTTAACAGATCTATACCTGAGATATTGGGTATGTTTCTTTTATTTTTATTCGTCTCCTGAATTTATCACTACCAGCAACAGAAACAAACCAATATGCTTTGTTATGGGTACAAAGTGGAAGTGGTGATGAAATGTTCGTGTGCGTGTGTGTGCATGCGTGTGTGTGTGCATGCGTGTGTGTGTGCATGCGTGTGTGTTCCCCCTACTAGGATCATTTTAATGTATTTTAAATTAAGTGAACTTTACTGTTGATGCATCATGTGTACTTCAGCCACTTAAGCTCCACTCTTCATGCCTCTCTACCTCTCAAAAACACACACACGCAAACACACAGTTAAAATATTCACATTTCCTTTCATTGTCTATTTAATTGTAATGATTGCTGTTGCTTGTCCTTTTGTTCCCCCTACTTTAGTGTTTCATGTGCAGTTAACTGTTCCTCAAGGTATCTTATGTTTTTCAATCATTTCTTTACTCTTTTGTTCTCCAAGGCCCTTTCTGTAGCTGCCAAAAAGTATATAGTTTTCTATTTGATTTGGTGAGGACAACTGGATCTGGCTCTTCTCACAAATTGCTCATTTGGAGAATAGATCACATTTGCAGATTGAATGGTGGAAAGTTATCGCCCTTATTTTCCACCAGCTGTCCTGACTGAGGAGAATTTGTCACATCTTCAGCAGAGATTTCTTTATTCATGGAGTACGTAAATGTTTTATTTTAGAGCAGCAGAAAAGAAAACCCGGATAGAACAGAGAGAGAGAGGCAGTGGGATAAAATGTGAAGGAGAAATTCTATTCACCTCTTTCATAAATGCAGATTAAGATGCCAGCTGGTGCAAGCTCTCCAATTTCCACCTCGGAAATGGTGAATTGAGCATTATCATTGTTGAAAATCTCCTCTGGCTCAGCCCATCGCACAACAACAGATTAAATAATGGGAGGAGTACAGTGTCCTGAACATGATGGACTGTTGGAAGGGCGAGCCTGCTCCAGAAAGATCACTAATTGTGTGCTTTTGTATTTTTCCCGCATGCCTGCTCATACGAGAAAAGAAAGAAGGAGAATTTTTGAAGACAGCAGTGTATTCAGAATATTACACAGAGGTACATGAGAGAGAGAGAGAAAGGAAAAGGCAAAGGTAGAGACTCAGAGCCAGGACGAAACAGAAGAGATGACAGCCAGAACACGGAATGTTTCTGACTGCCTGAATTATTCATCATTTATAATTGTGATGTGAGTTTTGGCCTGAACTTTTTAGTTTGCTGTGGCTGCGTTCGCTGTCTGCCTGGCAAGCTTCACCTCCAGCGCTGTATGAAACCGTCAACCTGTCAAGCTCAACTTTGCTTAGAAGCTATAGTCTGCAGCTACCCTCTGTGTTTGTTAATGAATAAAGGATAAGCAAAAAGAGAGTTTTATATGCATAAATGTATACTCAGTGATGTGCAAAACGACATGTTCATGCACATCAGTTCCAATCTCCAACTTCTCTCAGCTACTTTCCCTCAGCAGATGAAGGGAGGCAGAGTTAAAAATGCAGCAGCTTTTGGATTGGGCCGGTTAGTTCCTGTCTGTGGAGTGGAGCTTTCTGTTCAAAGAAAGCTGCTGCCTGACTGGCCCCTAAGTGGCCGGTGGGTGGGCGTCAGCTCTCAGAGCACAATCATTCAGACAGCATGTGCACAGCTCTGAGTGCACGACATATTTCTTTGCATGGGCTGCAATTGATCTGCAGTGTAAACTTCAACTTTTGGGGAGAAAAAATGATATAATTGAACAAATATAATAAAATATAACATGAACCTTATCCACACCCATACCTTCTTGCAGATTCTTTCGGTAATAGGTCTTTCTCATGTACTCTTCCCTTTTCTCCCCATGAAAACATGTAACAGGTAGTAGATTAATAACTAGAAATGACTAGAAATAGTCATTTCTAGTTACTATTATAATAATAGTAAAGAACAGAGTTATAAAGTGTAAATGAGAAACATATTTAATCAATCAATCAATCAAATTTTATTTGTATAGCACATTTCAGCAGCAAGGCATTTCAAAGTGCTTTACATCATAACAAACACAAAAACACAAAGTCATGCAACATAGAATCCACAATCAAAACATGACATTAAGTCAAGTTTCATCATTTATTTGTAATTGATTACTTTTCAAAAACATTTCTAAACAGGTGGGATTTTAGTCGAATTACACTTAAGATGTGAGATTATTTTGCTACAGTAAAAGCTGCGCTTCCAGTTGGCTTTTCACACATCGGATGACATCGAGAGCGTGATGTCGTCCAGTTGCTGGTCAGTTAGACCGTTTAACGCTTTACTCTCCTCTCTGATAAATTAGCAAATTCAAAAAGTGATAAAAACATTCAAAAATCATTTTGTAAAAATGTTACATTAAAATCTAACAAGGAAATAGATTTGATAAGTTTTACAGCAGTACAAGAAACAATGTAATGAATCCATATATTTTGTTAGTTTGATGGCCTGAATTACTGGCTGTCCTAGTTCAGTACCAACTGCTGAGATCAGTATTTGATTTGAGAAAACGGCTTTGCTGTTGCAGGACTTGTGTATGTGAGCGTATAAGAGCCTCAACTCTCAGGTGTGTCGGCCAGCTCCAGTGACAGTTTCGCATCATATGGCCAGGTAGCGGGTTAGCTTACCCTTCGTCCTGTCATAGCAGGCTGTAATGAGGTCATTAGATCCTGCTAATAGCTTGTAAGGCCAGTCAACCAAAAGAAAAGCCAAAGGGATCAGCTTGCACTGAGTAAACCTGGCCCTTCGTCATGGACTTTTAAAAGGAACACCAACATTTTAGCATGTATGGTACATCAGAACTTTTCTTTTCTTTTTTGGCTTTAGACTTCAAAACTCTTATCTACTGTCCTACTTTGTTTATAGAAAATGCAAATTGTCCACATCTAACACAAAGTTACAAAGCGCTAAACATTTAGCTCTTCCTTTGTCTTCTTTAATTCATCTAAATGATAATGTGGATCCTTGGAACTGTTTTTGTCATAATGCTGTTGTTCACCCCTGAAATATTCTTAGTCACAGTTTTAATTGCTGCAGATGGCGGAGGTTTCACCTCATCTAGCAATCCATTCTTCACATAACCCTGCTGTGACCGGAGCTGCTGCAGACCCATCTGTTCCTCAGAACCAATAGATGCTGCACTTCAATTATCCCAGGATACCAACATGACAAACTGCTGGGGGAAACTAACAGCTGCTAGTTTCTTACTTCAATCTTTTTTTTTTTTCTTATACCGTTGAGATGAAGAATGAAGAGTAATTCTTTGTTGCAAAATTTTGCTTACATGCATTATGTTTTAGTTTTTTATATCTATATTTAAACTGATTGCAACAGAGGAACCAGGATAATTGATTATGATTGTTTCTAGAGGCTTAAGAGTCTCCAATGCTTATGAAATATTTATTATTTTTATGGAAATGCTATAAAAAGCCATGCCTTAAGAAGCTGAGTATAAAAAATATCTCCATTTCTTACTCTATTTAATCATAATTACAGAATTACTACTTATGTAGCAAAACAAAGAACGAGGTTGCATTTATAAATAGACCCTACTAAAAGTATTAAAACTCCTTTGAACAGTTTCAGATTTTGTCAAGAACCAACCACAAAATTCACTGTGTTGGAATATTCTTTGATGAACCAATTTAAAGTAGTACATAATTGTAAGTGGAAAGACAGACATAGAATATCCTCATAGCAATATTAGGGAAACATACAACAATGAGTTTCTTTAGTAGGGATGGATGAAAATATAGCAAAGCTGAGAAATTGTTCTAGTTAAGGTGGAGTTAATGTGTATATTTATATTGGTCCATTTGATTCCTCTTATTGTTCCTCTTCATTTTTAATCACATTACACTGTAAGCAAAAATCTCACCAGTCATACTCAGAATTTTATGTACCTTTCTCCAGACTACATCTGGGTTTAAAACAAGATAAAAATGGAAAAGAAATGTTGGATCCAAAGTCAACTGGGAGGAAAGTCAACTATAATTTACACATTTGGAGAACCATTCTATATTGTACATTCAAAAACTTCTGCAGAACAAAGGAGATGAATCCATTTTTAACCTGAATTGGTGTTTGGTGGAAACAATCCACCCACACATTTTCCAACAGCCTTGTCCCTAGTGGGTTGGGAGTTGCTGGTGCCTCTCCTGCTACGTTCTGGGCGAGAGGCGGGGTCACCCTGGACAGGTCACCAGTCTGTCACAGGGCAACACAGAGACAGACAGGACAAACAACCATGCACACACACACACACACGCACACACACACACACGCACGCACGCACGCACTCACGCACGCACGCACGCACGCACGCACTCACGCACTCACGCACTCAAACCTAGGGAGAATTTGGAGAAACCAATTTAGGAAGAAACAGTCATGTTTAATAAACTGTGGCTTGGTTTATTTGACTTTTTGGTGTCCTGGCCCTTTCTGGCCCCTGTGGCTTCGCCATGACAGTTTGGCCTTTAGCAGTGAAAGAGCCATCCTCGTTTCCCTCGCAGTATGCTTGTTTTAGCAGCGACACTTCCCCTCCCTTCGCTCCCTTACTGCCATTCATTGAGGCAAATGTCAGCTAATTAAGGGTTACATGGTTGACCTTTTTCAACCCCACTTGGGCCCATTTCAGTCGATGTGCCACAGCATCCAAGAGTCTGGCTTCATGCTACAGGTTGTCCTTCTCTGCAGGAATGTACCACAGAAACACAAAGATTCATACACAGGTGTTTTTTTTTTTCTGTTGCCTTTGACATTCTAAATACTGCTACATTCCTGTAGAGCAGAGGATTAAAATTGAGGGGATGCTAGTACAGAGATTGCAAGTGTTAAAATTTGGTTTTATCGGAATTACAAAATCAAGAATGTAATTCCAATTGCAATAAAGTAGAAACAGTTTAAGAACATCTCTGGTTTTTTCTTTTTTAATGCTTTGAGGAGAAGCAGAGTACACACTGTAACCTTCCACTCATTTATTTTTTACCTGAAGTCAAATAAATGCATCACTAAACTCTACAATGAAAGAAGCATTTTATCAGAATGCATTAGTCTGCAGATTTTAGGTGCTTGTACAAACTCTGTCTCTGTGGTTTCAACTTTCACTCTTGTTGCAGGTAAAAAAGTAAAAAAAAAATATAGCAATTATTTTCTCCTGTTCCACTCATTATTTGCTCTCTGAAGTTTTTGTGAGATGATCCAGCAGATGTGACTCTTGTTCTTTAGTATTTCAGTGTTACTCCCATAACCAGGCCAGCATCTCTCGTCTCTCTCCCTGATGTCATTTATCACATTTTTTTATCACTGTTATAATAAATCTTCAGTTTGATTTATTATGTGTCCATTTTCTACTTTAACGCAATAATGACTCAACTAACTCTAAATATTCAACTCCTGGAAAGGAAGCGAACGTTTGAGATTCTGCACGTCCAGGTTCTTTTTTTCCTCATTGTTTGTTTGTGATGCTTGTAAATATGGAATTTTTTTAAATTAAGAAATAAAAGTGAGGAAGTTATTTCTCCATAAAGTCATCTTTCTCACTGTCTTGTGAAAACTTTAGTGCTTTTCCAGGTTTGTTTGAGAGGCATTTATTGATTCAATTAAATTCCAAAATACTTAATTAATGGCAAATGGGAAATAAAAGTTTTAGAAACACCATCTATTCAAATTATATCAAAATAAAATATGCAAATGTATAATTTGTATATTTTTTTATTTTGTATATAATTAGTCTCCTATCATCACCCAATAATTCATCAACATTACTGTTAGCTACTATCATAACAGCAACTTTGTACTGAAATAGCAATTTTACTTACATTTGTAAATGTGTTGATAGAAATTCAAAATAATTCTCAAAAGATTAATCTGACTTAAAAAGGTTTTTGATAATAATCAAACGATACTTTGCATCCAGAAAAATGAATGACATTTTAAAACGAGACATGAATCATAAAAAATTTCTTGTTTTCAATTCAGAAGAAAATAATTTAGTTTGATGTGATAATCTTAAACTAAAGTGAACAACTATGGAAGAAGAGCTTTCTCTATACATTTTTTTTGTTTCTTCGAAATTAATTTTTAAATTAATTTATTATGAGAACAAATAATAAAGTTGTCCCCCATTCTATATTTTCAAATCTTATTATGAAGTGAAAAAAAAACAATGCCACTAATTACTAGGTTTTAGAATTTTTAGGGATTATTTTTCTAAGATTCAACTGTTTCTTATGACTAAAGTATATATATGTACATATATATATATATATCTGACCAAAAACACAAAGACAGTTAAAACTAATATGCTCACTTTGTTCTTCAACTCAGCTAATTGTGCTTTACAAACCTCAAAAGTCAACCGTTGCTGTTGTAGTTGGCTCTAAAACCCGTTTTGATGCTAAAACATTCTAATCTCATGGCACTTTGTGTTTTCCATTTCAGAGACATCAAACCTGACAACATACTTCTGGATGAGCACGGTAAGATGCCTTATTAAATCATCTTTTACCCCAAAGTGATTGTAGTTTTTGAGATGCGAGCTTTTTAGCTGTCTCATGTTATAATTTATCTTTGGAAAAATAGCATAGAGAATGTCAGCCTGAGTTGAAGGAAGCACTGTGCCATTTCTGTTCCAAACTATGACTTTACATGAGATGGATGGTTGGTGTGTGAGGAACATGGATGAAACAGAACAAAACGTCTCATGTCTGTTTAACGGGAAAATTCTGCTCAAAATCACTCAGGTTTTAGTCATATTGGGAGAAAAGAGGCACAAACAGAAGTGAATGTGTGGTAGTGTGTGTTTGTGTAAAAGATGTTGAAGGAACAATAGTAAATCAAAGGAGTGTTAATATAGACTATAAAATCTTTCATCAATATGCTAATGAAGAGGAATATAAAGCAGTTCCAGTTCCGGCTCGCTTTACGCAGGTCCAACACAAACTTTTTAAGATGTGGTGCTCTATGTAGATTTATTTATGTCCTCTGGAAAGAAGCATTGAAGATGAGATGAGATGCCTTCATCAAGTGGATAATAAAATGCAATTGCAGATGTGTGTCACAGCAGTATAAATGGGGAATTACTTTTTCTGTTTAGTTTTCAAATGGAAAACATATTTTTACTTGTACATCAACCGCAGCACTGAAACAATTAACTGATGGTCATTATTAGGGAAAAAGAGCCAAATGTGGTGTTGACTTCACTTCTTTGGCTTCAATTTGATTGGATATCTGAGACACCTGATCTGTGTATAACAAAAAGGCCCCAAAAGAGTAGAGTGGCTCCTAAAAGTATGTACACCCCTGTTGAAATGTCTCGATTTTCATGATTTAAATACGAATAAAACAAGTTTATTGGAGCAAACAAACATAAAAAATGTAAAGATCCAAACACCTGGTTGCACATCCTTAAACTAATACTTTAATGAACCTGGTTTAATTTAATTTTAGCATTCAATTACCTTCAATTCTCTCCTGATGGACAATCAGATTGAACTAAAATAAATTTATGATCCTTTGTGTGATTTTTCCTTCCTTTATTGCTTCATTTTAGCTTAACAATAGTTTACGGAGAAGTTACAAATATTTATAAGCATATAGTTCCACCACATCATGTTAGACTGATGGCACAGTTAAGAGATGTAATGTAATACTTATTTAAGGCAATAATTATAAAATATTTGAAACAACAAAGAAGCACAAAAACTGGATATTTCTTAAAATACAATGAAAAGATGAAATCTAAACTGGTCAGGCAGTTTTTGGCTGTTATTTAAATTTTATAAGCAATTCTTGGTTATGTTCTAATTGTGACAACAGTCTGCTGTATCCTCCATATGTTGGAACTAAGGGGTAAGTTTCCACGATGGAATTATTTTCTTTAAAGAAAACATCTGCACCTGGTTTAAAACAACCAAACTTTGTGCCAGAATGTCAAATGAACAAGAAATCTGGACAAAAGAGCTTAGATTTGATAACAGTTTGCAAGCTGCAGTGGGTAAATATTGTCAGGTGACGAGATGCTCACACACTCCTACCAAAGAACGACTGCTGAATTTTAATCAGAAGGCTAAACAAAACAGAGTTACATTACTGATGTAAACATTTAATCCATCTTTCTCAACTTTTATATTTTTCTTTCATGTTTTTACAGTTGAATTGCACAGCATTATTACACTATAATGGGAGGACGTTTAAACATTGTTTGTAAGCATCTTGTGTGATAAAGTGAGTTTTGAGAGTGATTTTATCTCAAGCCTCAAAGGAAAATTATGCAAGTTTTGTATTTATTCGAATTTTTAAAGCAGTCCATAAGGAATAAAAATGTAAAAACTATCAACCTGAACACTGGCCAGGAAATGTAGCAGTGTGACATATGAGCACTTGGACAGAGACAGAAGTCCTGGATCTCCGGGGGGAGTGGACATCTGCTCAGGGAGCTTAGGGGACATGTAGGATCAAGATCCTGCTGTCAAAATGGAAAGGAGGCAAGCTAGAGAGAAACAAAGAAAGACAGGGAGCTGAGAGGGAGAGAGGCAGACGAGATGAGCCACTCAACAAGAAGAGGAAAAGTGATGAGCAAACATTTCTGAAAGGATTTGTCAAAGAAAGGACAAACATACAGAGATATGAGAAGATTAGGAGGGAAAAAAAGAGTTTTATCAGATTTAGTCGCATTGATTCAGCAGAACAACAAATGCTCACCTGTAATCTCTCTCTTTGTCTGTGTATGCTCTTACAAACTCAGTGCACTTTTATCTATTTATGCACTCCAGCATCGATGTTTTATTAACGCAGACCTGGGGTTTTCCTCCTCACTGAACTCTTACAAACAACATGAGCCATCAGAGGAGGAAGTGAGCTGTTTTCTTCTCCACATGGGGAAATTTGAAAGCACAAATTGACCTGTGATCCTTTTATTCCACAGGGAGCTGCTTCATATAGGGGAAAAACAATTTACTCATGCCCAAGTGATGGCGCTTTGTTAAGCAACATAGCCCGGGGATGCAGGGACGAGGACCTGGGGTGCTGTTGTCTTGGTTATCCACTGTGAGCTGCTGTTCATGTTTCCTACAAAAACAGACGCAGTCCATGACGAGAATGTGGTGACGTAAGCTGCAGCTCAGTTCTCCACCCCAAACAAACAGCGGGAGGCATGAAGAACTGTTATATCAATTCCCAACTGAGTGCTTAAAGTTACAAGTTTTAATTGCTGCAAAGCAGAGCAGCTTTGACTAGGATGAGCTTATCAGTCCATAGATCACCAATAATATTCATATTCATACAAGTGGGGAGGGAAATACCACACACATCATTTCAAAAGCTTCTGGTGGTTTATTAAAAACTAAAATATTTATTTTTTATTGTGTCATCTTTATATTTTGTCATTTTCTTGTCATTTTTGTCTCAAACCCACATTATACTTTTCACAAATTTATATCATAGATTTATCTCTTATGTTTTGTAGTTTTTGCTACTTACTGAGCCTATAATAAGTTCTCAAGCCCTGAAAGTTTTACACTTTTTATTGCTTTATAAACCAGTCAGGATCAACAATATTTGAATGTTTTAAGCAAACAAAAACCACATAAAACCTAATGTCATAGTGAAGACTGATTTCTACAGAATGACAATAAAAGATAGGTTGCATAAGTGAGTGATTCCATATTCACTCCTTCATGGTTGTAGATGGACCTTTGACTGAAATCCCAGCATGGCGTCTGTGTGGAAACGTCTCAATCAGGCTGCACATCTGGACACGGCAATTTTACTGTTCAATCTGAGTCGGGCTGCGTAGGGAGCAGCTGTGAACAGCCGTTTTCAAATTCTACCTTTCCATGTGTAAAACAGAAAGGCTTCTTGGAAATAATCAAAAATAACAGCCTTGGGTTTTACGTTTACCAACTGCATGGCAAAATTCAAGAAAGATACACACCAACATGTTGATGATGGATTAATATGATAAACAGAGAACTGTTAACTGTTGTAAGATCAGTGGATGTTGTAATGTTTTCTTTGCATCATTCTTTGTATTTAATTAACTGAATAGAAAAATACTTGTAAGTATTGTAGGCTAACAGTTGGGAAAATGTTTGGGAATTTCTGTGGTTGGTTTTCCTTCAGACTGCAGGAATGAAACTTTGGGTGCTGCTGGTTAAAAGTGACCAGCAGCATGTTGAGCATGAGGGAACGTGTTAAATGTCTTCAATGTTGTGTTGTTTTATATGGATGTTTGCCATATTGGTTTTTTAAAGAATTCTGCAATAAGCATGTCTAATTCAACAAAAGAAAAGTTTAAAGCGAGAGAGACAAAGTGAGCTAAGTGGTTCTGACAGTATTTCTCTACCTAAATCCTCATGTCTGCTTCATTTGTGTATTTCTTTTCAACTGAAGACATTTTTTATGTATAAAGGGTCAGGAGGGACATCCATTCATCCGAGTAATCACTTCTCTGCATACGGGGTATAGAAAAATGTAGCGTATATATCCCACATTCAGCTCATTAGTGTGTGATCAGTGAGCATGGCAAAGACTAGGCCTTCTCTCTCACCATGCTAAGACTCAGGTCAATGCTGTGACTTTGAAAACCACTGACGTTGCTACTACCTCCCTCGCAGAATCAAGGAATAATCAATAAAGACTCATTCTTTGACCATGTTGTACAGTGGATGTCTTCTTCTTTGATAATAAAAAACTAAGATTTAGGATAAGCCTGGCTGAAAGCTCCACTGGTTTTAGTAACTGTAGTAATGATGTGATTCATCTCATCTGCAGGCCATGTCCATCTGACGGACTTCAACATCGCAGCCATCGTAAAAGAAGACCTGAAGGCAACATCAATCGCTGGAACCAAACCATACATGGGTAAGATCAGAACATTTTTCTCAAGTCTTCAAAGTCCAATTGGATGTGGGATGAATCAAACTCACTAAACCAACCGGTGAACTGGTGTTACAGTGAGGATTCCTCCCCTTTTTGTTTGAAACTCAGTTTGACTTGTTTGTTGTTGGTGAGTAAAAAGACAAGTTCTGACATCATAGAAAGATTTATAAATGCACTTAGAAATCATCTGTCATATTGAGTGTATTATTTACATGAAAACATCAAACACTGACCAGAGTATTTTCTTTATTTATTTAAAGAGGAGCAGTCTTTTGTCAGAGGTGAATGCTGGAGTAAAAAAGGATTCTTCACTTTTCTGTTTTAGAGAAAGAAAAAAAAACTTTGTCCAGAGCTGAAAAATATTTGCTCCCTTCGTAATTTCACCTTTTTATTTTTCTTTATACTACTTAAACATTTCAGATTATTACATTTTAATGTAAGGTAATAATAACTGAAGTAAAAACAAAATCAATTTGTATTTAATTTATAACTTTTAACAGAAGATTTTCATTTCAGTTCATGTTTTAGTTTGATCAGGTAAAAACAGCAGCTCATTAAATTCCACCAGCACTAATTTGCTTTAGATTTGTAAAGGTACTATTTTAGGTGAAATTACTTAATGTATTGTATTAGTACTTTATATTTGTGTAATTTATTTTTTATTGACTCTAGAAGAAAACTAATGAAAGGTTTTGTAGTTATTAGACATTTTTGTATGTTTATAAAAAAATCTGTATAATTTGAAGCACTACTGTCTCTAAAAAAGAAAAAGTTGATCCCTTTAGGCACAGATGTGCTTCGCCTCACTGTGACTCCTAAATGCATCAGACATCACTTTGATGTGGATTCACTCTCTGTGAGATTAGATGGGAGTTAATAGGATTTCAGGGGGATAGAAATGATGAGGTAGAACATTTATTTTTCTGTTTTTGAAGGTTTGAGTTTGTTTGCTCCAAACAGAGATTTCTTTTTTGTAAATGTGCAAAGTTGGAATCCTGTAAAGTGAGTGATTGTTCCTCAGATGGATATTAGAATCCTGTGACAAGCTGAAAGTGGAAGATCATGACATGATGGCAACTCTGGTCAAAATATACACAGAAATCTTCAAATCAATTAACCTTCATCTCACAATATAAAAAGACAAACATCCAAGTTTTAATGCGAGTTGAACAAACATCCCCAAAAGTATAATCAGTTTGAGTTTATCAATGTTTGAGTAATATGTGATATCACGTTTCCATGTAGCAAAAACATGACAGGACAAAGAAACCTATTTCTCTATGTGTCACCATCTGCATGGTGAAATGTGGTGGCAGCATCATGCTGCTGGGATGAGCAGGAAGGGAAACTAGTAAGAGTTGATGGGGAAATGGGGAAACATTTGTGGTTTCAAAAGACTTGTGTGAGCATAATCCTGTCAAAGTAAAAGTTTTTTTTTTCTTTTTTAAAAACAAACAAAGCATTAACACAATGAAATGTATTAGTCAGTGCCTCTGTAGCATCCTAAAAAGCATGGGGGTTTGTTAGATGAAGTGTGGACGAACAAGCAGAAAACAATTTACTGCAGAATAGATTATTCTATTCTGTTAGAGGAAAAGAATAACCAACCATTAGTCACCGCTTGACTGCGCTGTCTGCTTTGTGAAATATTTAAAACATAAGCAATCAGATTTGAAGTCTGTTTGATTGTCACTCCTGTCAAAAAGGATGAAATTCATCATTTTATGTCCAGAACAAACAGGTCAGCAATGACCCTGAAGTCTCCACATGTATTTTTAAGTCTGATGCGTCACCATGTGTGATCTAGTACAGAATAAAACAGATTAGAACGTGTATAAAGAAATTTGTTGTGAAAGAGGGAACCAAATGTCTCATGCATATTCAACAGTCACAACATTTTCAAGCTAAAATTTTAAAAGCTGTCACTATGCCAGGCTAAATAATGTTCAACATCTTTCTGGAATATTTCTGTTTTTTGACAGAGTGTTCAGCTAAGCCAAGTACAATCTAAATAAAAAAAAAATAGTCTCAAAATGCTTTTTCTTTCTTATGTTAATAACCTGGAATGTTGTGATGTTTTAATGATATTGTGTGTTATATTCTATTCAGCTCCTGAGCTTTTCCAGAGCTTCGAAGGATCCCACCCTGGCTACTCCTTCTCTGTTGACTGGTGGTCTCTGGGGATTGCAGCCTATGAACTGCTGAGAGGACAGGTAACAAACACAAAGTGCTCTCAAATGGCTCACCTCTGTGTGACCTTGGACCTGTCTGTAGTCAGTAATGCATATGATTCTTGCATGGAGGTGGTTAACAGATCAATAATCAGCATTTCACAAAGTTAAGGGAGGTCAGTCATTTAAAAGCAAATCATTTTTTGCATAAAGATGTCACTGTTCTCTCATGGATGAGAAATGAGTTTTCACTTATTTTCCATTCTGTTCTATTTTAGCATGTAATTTAAAAAAGCTGGAACTCTCTCAACACTTTAAATGGCAATCAAAGCCGACCTGAACATGTAAAGAAGTGTTTTTTTCTCCTAGTCTAACCAAACTATTTGTCAAATTATTTCCACTATTTTCCTTTCTATAATCTGAAATTTCTTCCCACTGTACAGACTGGAAGACCCAGAGCAGGACAAAGTGCTTCCAGTGACAAACTGAAATGTTTACTGTACCTTCTTGACCTCAAAACGGGTCGACAGCCTCGTCAGATTATATTAACATTAATGTATTAATTAGCATAAGATTATATTAATATTAATCTATTAATTAACATAAGACAACATTTCTTGTACAAACAAGACGTTTTGTTTTAAAATAAAGTTTAAGTTTCTTTCTCTGCATTTTGGGTTAAAATGTTTTTGTTCTTGACTCAGTGATGTTACACAATAATTTAATTCAAGGAAGAGTATCAGTACTTTATCATTATTACACAAATAAAAGTATGATGTGGTAAATTTCTCCTAAAAGGGCATTTTTTTCCCCCAAAAAGTTATTGAAGTAAATGTAACTACCGATAGTTTTAACAAGCTACTTTTAGTCTTCAGCTCCTGGTATCTTTGAGGAAATGTCACAGACTATGAAGAAAAAATTTTTTGTGTATGTGCCACATACTGTATGTTTTGCAAAAACATATGTGGCACATATTAGGAACACAGTAGGGTCATCTTGAAAAAGATCCTTCAGAGAACAGGGCAGTCTTAATCAAAATGAACAGGCCTTGAGGGTAGCTATTTTCACAAGACTTTAAATCTTATCACGACTTCTACTTAAACTCTCTTTCTTAAGCTGCTCTGCCACATCGCACCACATTAATGCCTCGCTTTATTTCACCTTTGCCTGACCATTAGCTGGAATGTGCTGAGCTCTGCAGAGGAACAAATCAATTCTTGTCAATTTGTTTTATTTCTTCCAACCTCCTAAACTGTTTTAACTGCACAGTGAGTTAGAATAATAGGAACTGGAATGTTGGGACTGTCATGCATTCAGTTACAGGTAAATGAACGTGGGGAGGTATCGTGACACCTGGGGTATTAAATTATGACACAGAAAAATACGAAATGTATCCATTTTGTCTTGCACTGTCTTTTCACCTCTCCATCTTGAATCACTTTGTTTCATCCAAAGACAAAACTTCATCCCTTATTCCCCTTGTCCTCAATGCTGTCATTTGTCTTTAGCAGAGCAGAAAATGAGATCATAAAAGGTGTGAGCAAGGGGAATATCTCTTCTCTTCTCCTCCCATCTCCACTCTTTGTTGCTATTTCAGAGACCATATGTGATGAGATCCAACACACCATCTAATGAGATTCTACAAATGTTCCACAAAGTCCATCCAACTTACCCAGCAGCCTGGTCTCTGGAAATGAAGTCTCTGCTCAGAAAGGTACATTTCTAATATTGTGTCTACAAGGTTATTAAGGTCAGATTAGAGTAACATCAACATGAGTTGGTTAAAATAGGAGGAGTCTTGTTGTTTGACTCAATCAGCCGGTTATAGTTTGGTCACTTGAGGGCAGTATTAGATTGTTCATAGATTTTACTTTTTGTTTGAGTAAAATGAATATTGTTCTTCTTTTATTCAATGAGCTACTGACAACATGCCTCTGAAATTCCAAGCAAAACTGTAGCATTTATTTGCAGAAAATAAGAAATGGTCAGAATCATGAAGAAGATGCAGTGCTTTCAGAGCTCCAATAATGCAAATAAAACAAGGTCATATTCATTTAGAAACAATGACAACACTAATGCTGTAACTCAAGAAGAGTTCAGAAATCAATATTAGGTGGAATAACCATGAGGTTTTCAATGGGGTTCAGTGCAGTGGTTTCTTCATTTTTTTCTAGAGCTGTGTATACTTCAATACATATAAACTGTTCAAAAAGTAGTTTGCTATGAGCAACACACATTCTTCATAAAGCAGACAGGATGTTTCACACAGTAAAACATCAGAATTTGTACCCCATGGGTAGATGGGTAGATGTTCTGCACAGATTAGACAATCTATGCTGAACAATAATAACTTTTAATGTTCATAATCTCTCAGATGTTCTTGTCATTGAGATGCATTTGTAAAACTGAAGGACTTTCTCTTGTTTGATCATCTTCTCTTGCCAGCAGTTCACTGCAGTCTAACTGTTGCATTGCTTCGTGCTCAGACTCCTCTGAGCTCATTGGCATTCCTGTTGCATGTGAAAGTGTGTGAGTTTGCTTGTGTGTGTGTGCAAGGGGAAGGAAAAGAGTGGAGAGAAGAGAAAGTGAGAATGAAAAGAAAATTCCACGCTCAATACATTTGTCCTTCATCTTCCAGGCCTCTCAGGCCACTGTTTTCTCTGCACTATCATTTGCTACCTGAATGCATTTCATTTCATTTTCCTTTCTTTCTGTTCCTCCTTGTTTTAGAATCTGTCTCCCTCTCCTTCCAGCCTGCCTGACTTCTGAAGGGTGTCTTCTTCCTGTCAGTTTTCTGTCTCTGCCTCATCCTTCAGGCGAAGAACATCCTCCTGTCAGTGTCTCAGTGAGACTCTGATCCCAACTTGTACACAATCATTCTGACTAAAATCTTTTTCTTTGCTTCAGTTGCTGTGCATAGATGTCCAGAAGCGCATATCCTGTCTCGCAGAGCTCCAAGATCTGGATTACATGTCTGACGTCAACTGGGACGCAGTTCTCAACAAACAGCTTCCTCCAGGCTTTATTCCTAATGTGAGGATAAAGAACATGTGAAACTGTGAAGACTGACTGATTCTTTGTATTAGACAGCAAAATATTCATACAAATGCTGTTGAATTTTTATTCTACTATTCTAATACCAGGATGATTATATTATATTAATCTTCTCTTACTTGTACTTTTACTCATACAGTAATACAGTTTTTAAATTCCTATGGTAGATTTTGACCCATTGGTCTTTGCAGACTTTTTTTTTATTCTCTCAGATTGAAGAGTTTTTAGGAATCAATTTCTTGTTTCAAATCATACTGCAGTGTATCATTTGGATTCATGTCCAGACTTTTATCAGTTCCAATCCAGACTTTCATTTTTATTGGGGGTTTTTTCAGAGGTTGACTTACTGATGTGCTTTGGACTCTTGTCCTGCTGCATAACCCTAATTGATGAGGTTTAATGTCACAAACTGTTGGCCAGGTGTTCAGTTCTCCTTATGGGATTTTCTGCTAAGGGTCAGAATTGATGGTTTCAGTAATTGTGGCAAGTCGTCCTGGTCCTGAATTAGCAAAGAAAGCCATCACACTTCAACCTCTATGTTCGACGGCCATGATGGCGTCCTTTAAATGCTGTGCTGCTTTTACAGCAGATATAGTAGGATAGAAGAAAATCTTCTTAAAAGTCCTAAGGATCATCAAAACCTTTTCTCAAAAATATGAGATGGACGTTGGTGTTCTGTTGGATCGGTAGTTGGTGCTGCCTTAGAATTATACCTTGGATGCATTTTCCCCCAATTTCTTTTGTCTTTTAGTAACTGTACATCGTGAATGTACATTATCTGAGGCAAGTAAGACCTGCAAGACTTTAGATGTTGTTCTTAGTTCTTTTTTGACCTCCTGGATGAGTAATCAAAACAATAGTGGAGTAATTTTCTTCAGTCAGTCACTCCTTTAAAGGTTAATCTGTTCCATGTTTGCCCCATTTGTGGAAAATGTTTCTCACTGAAGTTCACTTGTCCATTTTCCAGACAGATAAATGTCAAACATGTGGCCAGTCAATTAATATCTAATTACCAAAGCAAGCAATGCTACGCTGCTATATTTACACATGGGGGATGTTGGTTTTTCCCTTAATAAATCTTAATTCTAAAACTATTTTGTTTTTTTTATCCTAAATTTACAAAAAAAAAAAAAATGTTTAGTAGGTATAGACAAATAAAAGCACAATCCAACCTGCAGCACATTGTTGTCTGGCAGCTGTAAACGCCACACCCTGGTGGGCCGAGTCCAATCTCCCACTGAGCGTAAATATCAGCTTTATTTGAATCCGCCTACCCTGCTTGCCATGCATACTGATTTGACAAAATTGCAACTTGTATTTTCGGCATCTATACAGAAACAGCATATGCTGGTAAAAGGTCGTTTGCAGAGGGGAGTGTGGACATTGTCCAGAGTAGCACCAAGCAGGATGCAGGGAGGCCCCTTAAGTAGAAACTGAAATGATATCTACCTGCAGCTCTACAGGTGATCTCTGGATCATTTTGTGCTTTTGTGTAGTAGTACTATTAGAGAAAAAATCTGGCAGCTTGATGCGCCATGGCCAGCTTTAATGGCAGCTGCATTTACTTATGCAGATTGTAGCTACAGGTTTGTAATGAAGTCCAACAATAAATATGATTTAAATACAAAAGTCTTTAATATGGAGTAACTCCTTTGAATGTTTTCATACATTGTGACAAAGTAGCACAACTCTGTGTAGTCGATGTCTGTAGGTCCAGAGAATTTAAAACCACTGACTGATCAAATTGACTCTTTTTCTAATTATATTCTTATTCCTTATTCTGAGTTTTTCATCGTTGATATTTGATAACAAATGGGAAGCATAAGAAAGGAGAAGTCCGATGGAAAATTAAATCAGTGCACATTAATTTAACTCGTCAAACAACCAAAGGCTTGGAAAAATCTGAACGACCTTGTTTTCTTCCACTAGTTTTATGTAAACCTGTAATGTCTAACATGGAAACAACTTCTTTCAATCTCCTTAAAAGTATTTTTTTTTTTAAAGAGACGGAGACTAAACTGTGACCCCACCTTTGAGCTGGAGGAAATGATCCTGGAGTCCAAACCACTTCATAAGAAGAAGAAAAGACTAGCTAGAAAGACCAGGGAACAGGGATCCGACGGATCCCCGCAGGTAAATGTGTTCTGATGGAGCCCATTATCCGGAATTAATCCAAGCCACTGAACACACTTCTGTCTGACATCTTCTTTTCCATCATTTGCTGATATTTGTTTCTATCAGTCAAAGATGATACTGTCTATAAATATCTGCTGTGGTTGTGCAACACTTTAACATATCCATTTACCAAAGGCCTTTGGGGCCACTTATGAAGGATGGAACTTAAGTCAGAAACAAAAGAAAGAGAGTGTGTGTGTTGTCTGTGTATGAAGAGCGAGCGAGATGCGGGCTGAAGCCTGGTGGATCAATACGGAATAAAAAAGTTGCCTTATGCCTGTCCCAGCATGCGTTTTGCGCATTACCCTGCAGCTGCTCTATATTCTGTCTGGATCTCTCCTGTTTCTTCTCATCTTCATCCTCTTTCTTTCATCCTTTGTTCTTTCACTGTCTTGAGACTCCCTCAACAATTCTGTCAACTGTTGGCTCCTTTCGCTTTCAGTTCCAGTAAGTTTTCATTCCTCGTGTTTTCATTTCCAAAACTAATGCGCTGTGTGAAACTTCAACATTTTTATTATGCTACATCTGCGTTGCTTATGTTGCCTCAACTAATTGACAAAGATGACAGAGAATTCAGCAGTTTTGCTGTCATTTCACAAAATGACACATTTTTACCTTTTCTAAAAATGTACTTTCCACATATAATTCAGACATGTACATTGGTTGAAATAAATGTCAAGCTTTTTATTGTATCATTTGTTTTCAGTGGATTTCTCTGTTCATTTCTCTGTCCATCTTCCAGCTTGTTTTGCTAATTTATTTTAAATGAATTTATTACACAAAATAGTAGAAATAATACTAATATCCTTGAAATAATTCCAGCAGTGAGAACTATTCTTTATCGGCTGCAACTTAAAGTCAACTTCAGACAAAACACTGTTAGCCCAAATGCTAAATCTCAGAAGAATGTCCCTCTTGGGCTTTCATCCAGCAGACCACTTCTCAGTAGGGTTGTCACACTAAGTGGACAGTTTAATCCAGTATTTGGAGCTTTTAGCCTCTAAATTGTCTGTTTAAAAGCATCCACTAAAGCAGTGTCAAAGGAGTGAAAAACAAGTAGGGAATCATCAGCACTTAGGCTTATATTTGGGTTTTAAAGCAGTGCCAGTGTTTTTTGTTTTTTTTTACTACTCTATCTCATCAGTTTACAACAGACATTAAGGCAACATCCTTCTTCTGATAAGAGAGATACAAAAAGCACAGTTCACTTGTTTTAGAGAAAACTATGCACATTTGGACAATTTGTCACACTAAAAACTGTTTAAGTTCTGTGAGAAATGTCTTTTCTTTTGAGTGGATAGCTGGTCAACCCTACAAATTATCAACATGTTAGGCTTTACACATGTTTAAGTAGTGTTTTAGTCAGACAAGTCCTGTATTCCAATGCAGGATGTTTGTTATGTCACTGGAAAGCTTCATATATTTACCATCTCGCCTTATACACAATAATAGCAGCTCAAGCCTTTGCTACAGTTTCACATCTGCAATCTATGAATACTTGTGTATCACAAACCTGACTAAAGGCAGGTTTCAAGCTAACAAATGGCTGTGGAGATGTTGAACATTAAATCAAGTCATGTTTGTAAAGTATGTGAGCGTGTTATGTCCTCTCTGTATCACATCTATTTCTTTTGGTTTGCCACATGTGTCGTTATTCTTATTCATTGATTTTCTTTTGCTGCTTTTGTTTGTTTCTTTGTCCTTTCTGCCATTCACATCACAAGGACACCCTGTCCTCAAGGCCAGCATCGGGCTCTTTTTGTTCTGTCACATTTTGTGTCCCATGAAATTATTTTCTTTCTGATAGCAGGTGTAGCTTTCTGAAAAACACATTTGTCTGTCTGCTATAAAATTGCTTGGCCAGTGATTCTTCTTTGTACGTTTTTTCTCTTTGTTGCTCTACTATGTAAGATTATTTTAAAATTCCCTCACTAGTCCTTTTGGCTCTTTTCTTCCTTTTTAACCTCTGTCTCCTCTTCCTGTCTTCATAATCATTTAGCTTTTATTTGCCAAAAGCTTTTCCCATACCTCCCCTCTTTTCATTGTTGGACTGACATTAATAATTTCCTAGATTTAAGACCTAGTTAAAATAAGCTTAAACAGAAAGTTGCCCATTGCACAAGTGGGACTCCATGTTTGATCATTTAAATGAGGATAAGAGCAGACTTCCTTAGATACACTAATAATCTACACGCTTAGTAAATTCAATAAAGTTCAGACCTTTTCCAAATCCTCAGATGGTGGCTTTGGCATTTCTTAAAGGTTAGTTATCTAAATAACATTTAATGGCATTCCAGATTATATTAGGAAAACTTAGTTTTTCCTTTCATGTTTCTATCTGGGATCATTTCTCTTTCACATCCACTTGGAGTAAAGTGAGTCAGCGATTCTATATTTTTATGATCTCTTTCCTCACTGCCTCTTTGAGAGCATGAGAAAGCACCTGTCTGCCAGTCTTGGCACTACATTAGTGTCGGGGCCTGGTGCTGCCTGGTCTCACATGATGGAGTGGAACACATTACAGAAAAAGCAGGTGGAAACATCTGAGCATACGTGTCCTTCAAACATACAAGACCTACCTATAAAACTTAAACATCTTGAACTTTTTCACCTTCTGTCAAGTTAAATCCCTCTGCTAATAATCAATGTCCTCTGAAGGCAATGTGTTGTCCTGGTTTAAATTTATTCCATTAAATCTAAAAAAGAAAAAATGCTTAGATCGGTTGGTATGAAGTGATAAAATGTGAATTAGTTTGAGATATGAATGTTTTTGCAAAGCATTGTAGGTTCCTTCCTCAACTGTCATCGTCACAAAGGAGCAAACACGCCGAGGAATGTTACATGTGACATTTGTAATATAAACTGTACAGTACAGTAAAATATTATAAAATCTAAATCAAAGGAAGAATTGATCAACCAGTTATTGCAAAACCTAATTCTCATAACTAATGGTTTTTTTTCCCTTTGACACGGTTGCCATTATTGACTTGCTTAGTTATTCTGCTTTTATCCGTTTTTCCCAGAATGGACAGCTGCAGCAGCGTTTGGACAACGTCCAGAGGGACTTCATTGTCTTCAACAGAGAGAAGTAAGGAAGCTTCCAGACGTCCACTACGACCTCCTCTGCTCAAACAAATCACACTAGCAGCATTTACTCTGAAAATATGTTACTGGTAAATAATTAAATACATTTGAGACCAAGGGTAAAGATTCAAATTATAACATTTTTAGACTTGGGAGAAGCATATTAAATTAAGTCAAAAGTGTTCCTTGGTGGCTGATAAAATCGTATGGGATGCTGTGAAAGGAAAGTAAACTGATTTTTTTATGGCATGTTTGTGGGTGTATGATCAAGGCAAAAACACAGCAACTGGTATCAACAGGAGCCTTCCTGTTGACTGCGAGGTGGAGGGAAAAAGTTTTAAGATTTATGCGAGGAAAACACTGCAGACAAGAAATAACATTTTTACTGGCTCTTCCTAAATATATAAATGTGGAAGGAAACTTAGAAAACTTCAAAGTATTGAGAAACAGGTGGACTTGAACAAATTCTTCATTCTTTCTGTTTTTATAAATTTCACCCTCCAAAAAACCCAAACCTTTGGATGCAGATATTCTTTGACTGAAACAAGAAAGACCAAATAATGCTCAAACATTTCTAAGGTTACATTAACCAACACAATATTTTCCAGTAACTTCGGCTTTCTCATTGAAAAAAAGCTAATAAAAAATATAAAATCAGCATAAGAATTGTTAAAAATATTAGGGTTACGCAACTTACTCATTTAAAATCAGATGTTAGTAACAATTTAGTGATGAATTCTTAAATTACCAACTAAAAATCATATGGACACATGGATGCATTTTAGAAATTTTGAGCTGTGCGGTGGAACTATGATTAATAAATAGCCTCATTAAAATGTGACATGATTGAAAAATCATCTGCTCAACATTAGATTTTTGTTCTTATATCAACAGGTCAAGGAAAGTCGTAGTGGATTCTTCTGAACTATCCACAAGTGAGAAGAACAAGGCAATAGAGGATGGACAGAACAACAATGTTGAACCAGCTGCCTATTTATCAGGATAGGCTTCCTGCTCCCAGATCCCAGATCCACCTCATCACTTGCACTTGCCTCCAGCTTGCAGTTCAGCAACTTACAAGCAAAACCTGTCGTTCTGTCAGCACATGCATTGACACCTGGTCCTCTATGTTCCTGCACTCCTTCATAGTCTGTAAAATCTCAAGAACAGCACTGTGCACACTTGTTTCACACCATTAGACTTAAAAAGCAGCTAGGCGTCAAAAGATGGTGTCCCTGGGAGGCAGCCATGTCAGAGACTGATTGACGGACTGCTTTGCTGTCACCAAACGGACGGACTCCCAGCAGAGTCACTCGTATCATTTTCCCTTCCGTCACCCTGGTGCTCTTACGTCTGCTCAGACTCGGCTCTGAGCAGAGTGCTGTAGCAAGAAGCCAGATCATTTCCAAAACCAAGACAACAGAGCACCTCCACCTGAATGTACTGATGTTGGTTTTATTATGAGAGGTTTTCTAGGTAACTGTGGCCATTTAATTATAATATTGCAGTTGGTAGTGCTACATAATAGAGCTGTAATTTTACAGGTTATTTTTATGGAAGGAAGACATTTCTTTCTGAAAATGTAGCAAAACTTACCAGGTACTTTCCATAATGAACTGAGGTTTTTTTTTTCTGTAGCTTTTCTTGGTACCTTCCCTGAATATTTTACAGAATTTTTCAGACACTTTCTGGAATATACTAGTTAATTTCCTGAAACTCAAAGCTAGCTATTTGGAACCTTATGGGTATTCTAGTGAGTTCTTAATGGTAACCTCTAGGTTTTAGAAAAGTGTCCTCTAAATTAAAGTAGCTGGTAAGTTCAGGAGAAATACTTGTAATTTCCAGATACTATCTGATTCAGTACATTGAGAAAGGATTCACCCATCTTGGCATTTCTTGCATTTTCTAGTTCACAACCTGGAAAGGGGGATTATTTTAGGATTTGCATCATTTCATTTAAAGAACATGCAACTTTCAACATTTAATTTTCTTTTTATTGTGAAACAAACAACAGCAATTACATCTTCAAGTCACGTTGGATAGGATCGGTCTCTAAGAGCTCGCCTCATCTGGACTCTGGGATTGTTGCCCATTCCTCAAAATAAAACTTCTCCAGCTCTAGATGGTTTCCGGTTGTGAACAGCAATCTTGAAGTCTGACCACAGATTGTCAATTGAATTGAGGTTTGGCCTTTGATTAGACCTTGCCAATACATTTAAAATTTCCCATTAAACCACTTGAGTGGTTCTTCAGCAGTATGCTTTGGGTCGTCGTCTTGCTGAAAGATGAACCTCTATCCCAGTTTCACATCGCTGACAGACTGAAACAGGTTTTACTTAAGAATATTCCTGCATTCATCTTCCCTTTAGCTCCGAACAGTTCTCCAGACCCTGCTGGTCTGTTCTTGTGGTACTGAGATGTGTTGATTTTGAGCCAGACATAATGGTTTCCTTGGTGACTGAAAAGTGAAGTGTTTGTTTTCTTCCATAAAGCTCAGCTCTATGAAGTACACGACTTACGTTGGTCATATGAACAGTCTCTGCGTAACACAAAAAATATCAAGATTGGTGAATAGTTTTTGAATAGTTTTGGTACTGCAGGTCAGGAAAGAACAAGGTATGTGTTGAAATGTGACCTAGAAGTTCTGGAAAGTTGTCTGACAAGTACTTACGAGTAATCTAGGTACTTTTCAGACAGTTTTCCAGAAAGTGCCAGATATGTTCTAGAAAGAGTCTGGTAAGTTTTGGAAGGTGACATCCAAGTCCCAGGATAGTAACATGTTAGTTCTAGGAAAGTACTTGATCAGATTGGTGGAATAATCTCTGCATTCCAGAGAGTAACCTGGAAGGTCTGCAAAAGCATGAGCTGTGTCATGTAGCGCCGCCAACTTACAACTTACAAAGTGATTCTTCAGTCATCCTGTGTATGACAACCTACAGAGCTGAGCCTGAAACATTTAATAACAATAAACCATTGCGTAGAAACATTTTTCCTCTATGATCCATATAACTTTGGATATAAGCATGACAGAAGTAGCATTATTAAACTGCTAGTCTTATTAGACAAAACCAAACTTTGTTTTTAGCGATGTAAGAATGATTCAATTTGAATTAGAGGCTTGACAATGAATGGCTTGCTTTTTCAGGGCAATATTTAAATGGATTAGTGATCCTGATTCTTAGCGTGGCTAATTAAGCTAGCAGTGATGATACGTTTTTAACTCTTAGGGTCATGCCGCAATTCAGACCGTAAGAGAAAATAGTACACTTTTTGTGATTTGCTCAGAGTTGAGGCTTTTAGTTCTAGAAAAAAAATAGTTTGTGGAATCAAACAAGAAGATAAAACATGGTTTGATCTTGAGGGAAACTAGGAAACTAAATGTTGCCATAATTGATTACCCTTGACCAAAAATTTGAAGGAAAAAAAAAACAACTTAGCCTTGGTCTGCAAATGGCCTACTAGGGAAGCAAAGAGAAAACTATTGTTTTCTCTTTTTGCACATATTGTTTTCATTATTGGTAGCATTTATGCAACTAATGCTGTGAATGAATAAATCTTAGGGATGGACAGATGAATTTTATCATTTAGTTGTTGATGTATTTCCTCTTTTGAGTTGATTTTAATCAGTTATTTATCACTTGAAATGCTCATTGTCTGTTTGTCTCTGCAAACTGTTTGTACGATATTCAAATCCAGGACTCTGCGCCTGGCACATGGGAGGCAACAAAACAATGTCTAGTTATGTAATTAGAATAAACATTTCTCATCAGCTCTTCCCCTCAAAATATTTGCCTGCTTGCACAAAGAGGGATGCCTTATAGATGTCACACTAAGCTAACTCCTGTATGTAAAAGTAATGAAATCCTCACCTTCTTTAAAGCTACTAAATAAAAATAGAAATTTTAGCGATGACTCATTGCTCCACTGACTCTGCTGTTATCTAGCTGCAATGTGAGTCAGTCCTTTCAAGCGTCTTTATTATTCTTTATTAACTTTAAAATAAATTTAGTTATTTAAATTCATTAGTAATGGCACTTTTCTATTTAAGATTGGTACAATGTTTTGACTTACCTTTGTGTTCTTGTTTACTTCACAGATCTAAAGATGGTACCTTGTGTACGTTGTAGGAATAACTTGGGATAGCTAAAGGGTTAGTCTGAGCTTGTTTTACTGTGTAAATAATATTTGGGGAGTAATTATTCAAATTTGTAAATTTAAAGTAGCGTTTGACTACTAACAAAGGGGGAGTGCATTGAATAAATTGAGTGCTATTCAACCAAAATGATTTCTGACATTGACATTTGAATAACATTTACAGATAGTATTTATGCCAAGTAAATCAAAGTAAAAGGGAGGAATCTTTATCCTAAGCATTATTCTAGTCTATTATTTGATAAGAGAATTGTACAACTGTGAATTTTACCCATGTTCATTTGTCCTTCAGTTGTCACTGTGTATTTACTGTGAGCAATTGTGATGAAGTTTAAACTTTTAATGTGTGCCTTAAATAATATATTTCTTTTTTGGAAACAATACAGCTATGTTGTTTGCTTTGTTCTAGTGTATTGAATTATTTTATTATTTTTTTCATCAAAGTGCAGGCTGCCCTCTAGTGTTGTTTGACGGGTGTTACAACAAATGGCTAAAATGTAGGGAGTCTTAGTATGACTGCTGAGAATATTTTACCAAAAAAAACCAAAATTTTAAATGAATAGTTAAGCAAAAACACATGTAATTACATGAGGCAACAAAAAGACTTCCTCTTTTGCTGCAGTTGACAAGCTTTATGAGCTGTTCTCTCCCTCTTACACTCACTCATCCACTGTTTACGATTTGAGCTAAATGCTCCCTGAGGTCATCTGGAGGGTACGGCCCATTCCTTCCTCCACAGCAGACTGAGCTGAGGCAGCGCTTTCCACAATATTGGCTCAACTAGAGAGGGGATTTTCAGTTGATAAATGCTTCCACTTCTGTCTGCCACTGCTGCAGATAAGCAGGCCACCTCAGCATTTCAATTTGACATCAAAATGTTTAAAGTAAAATATGAGACAAAGATTTTGGAAAGAAATGTTTTCAGAGAGAACAAGAATAGCTGACATATTCCTGAGTAAAAAAGGGTTGCTGCATTGTCTTAGACACTAAATTTGATTTTCTTTCATCCATTTTCCATTTATGATCTTAACTTGAAACCAGAAGTTTACATACATCAATTTAAAAAAAACACTCATTTTTCTCACTGCCAGAAGTTAAATCAGACCAAATTTCTTTAATTTTAGTTTGATTTACGTAAATTAATTTGTGTTTGCTTGAGTGCAGAGGTGGCTAATAAAATCATAACTTTGAAGACATTATAAATACATTTCTGACATATTCTCTCATTATTGTGGCATTTTGCAAATAGAAATAATTGCAGTAACTCTTACCTAAAACAAGAAGTTCATTCTGTTTTAAGTTCAGACAGTGAGGAAAATAAATGTATGATTCATTTCACTGAGTGTATGTAAACTTCTGGTTAACTTTATGTGATTCTGATTTACATTGATTCTAATGTTTGACTAGGCCATAAATGGGATGTTTGTGATCTGTTTAAACTTTCAGTGAAAAATAAATACAGAAGTAAAATGTAGAAGTGTGGAGTGGAATTACTATTCAAGTTTTCTTAATAATAATGTGAAAACAATGGATCGTTTCCAAATAAATTCATCCCATTAACCAATCTCATAACCATATTTTATCCAAGCCTAATTTCATTCTAGATTGTTGTTTCTCTTTGTAGCAAACTGATGGATTATGTAGATAAACTAAACTAAATCAAATCTGTCATGTCATTTAGTTTGAGTGTATATTGCTTTCTTAATATTTTATGTTATATCCTGATTACATTGATAGTGGTTCTGATGACTGTTGTGCAAAACATAATTTTAACCTTAATTTAAACCAAAACAACTACAAGGAACATCCAGGGAAAGACCAAAGAAATGAAATAAAGCGATAACACCAGCTGCAACTCATGTTTATTCAGGAAACATTTCATACCAGCACACCTTTAAATGACCTGCCATCTCAGAGTTCTGACACAATAGTAAAAAAAAAATTTAAAAAGGAAAAGTAACAGTAAAACAAAGGTTGTCATCCTAACATAAATACAAAAAGACCCACATCTCATCTCAGCCTTACTGTGCGGAATAAAAAGAGCATCTTGTTTCAATTGTCGCCAAATGAAGAGCAACTTAAAGAGAATGGATTCCCTGACGGCACTGCCATCCTCTGCCTTATCAGAAAATAGGCTGGTTTATTTTCAGGCTGCTGTTGAATGCATTGAGGATTTCATTAAAGGGTTGAGGTGGGATCACAAGTGAATGATGATCTTCCACTTGTCCTTCAAATGAGAGCCATACTAGTTAAAAAGAAAAAAAAGAAACATCAGTAAAGAGCAGTAATAAGAGAGTTTTTTGGGGGTTTTTTTTACCGAGCAAGTTTAGAGTTTGTATTTATTTGTTAGCACCTTTCTGTTCCATCGTTCGGCCACAGCGTCACAGAGGCAGCCAGTTTACATGAAGCAAATGCAAAGGACTATTTCTTGCCATGTTCTTTACGCAAGAAAATGAAGGAACGCAAGATAATAAAATCTGACAGACCTTTAGGGAATGAAGAATAATAAAAACACTTCTAATATTTCCTCTTTCTGTGTGTGTTTTCAAACACTGATCTTATTGTCTTTTTTAACATCAATACGGTACATAATGAGGACGGTAAGTATGGCCTTACAGGAGGAGGTGGAAAAGGATCATGGATCACGTCGCCCATATTAATGTGGCTCATGCAGCTCCATGTCCAGCAGCCCTCCTGTGTTTAGAGGTGATAAAAGTATTTTAATTGGTCCGGTAAACCCAAACAGGCTGCAACCACATCATTCACAAAGCTACATTACATCTACCATATGTACATTGCCAACTAGAGCTAATCAATGGTACTGCATGACAAAACATGGCTATTGTGGGATCTATTATCCAGTCTTGCTGACTATGGAGAAAGCGAGCTACTGAAAGGGGGTGATATTAAAAACCAAGCAGAGTAAAAGGAGAATCCCTAGAAAATCAGTATCCATTTTCCTTTGAAAAATTGTATTTCCTTCTCAGGGTTAAATGTGATGATGTAAAGTTTTACTGCTACCAAAGCAGCATTAGAACATGGTGGTGTGGTTGGTATGAAGTATTTTGCACTGACATGAACTGAGGCTGACATTGTTCATGTGAAATGTGCTTTGTTGGCAACTTCTAACCGTTTCTGTTCTGTCCAGGAAAACGGATACAATTCTCATCTGAGCATAGTAGCAGTGTGACAGGTAAGGCATGAGGATTCAGTGTTTTGCTCTTCAAATTTTTACTAACTCTGGTCCTCTGTCCCTCTTTCCCTCCCCTCCCTCATCCCCTCCCTCTATCGTCCACTCTGTTCTTCTAGAAGTGTTGTCCTGCTGTTTAACTGAGAGATGTAATGTTGGATCGACCACCAGGGGGCACTACAATACGGCGACCAGGTGGCCTGATGGGAGCGTCCTCTGGGGCTGGAGGACCTGCACAGAAAGGGAGAGTTAAAACGTTACATGATGCTATGTTAAATATATATTTTTACTTTAATTACCACAAGCTTCAGTAACTAGTTAGTCTCTTGCATTCAAATCAATAATAAAAAAAAAAGAATATTAAAATCCTGGGAGCCTAAACGGTTAGGAAAAAATATTTTCCACACCCAATGTTCTGATGTTACAATTTGTGTTAAATGTGTGGTTGTAACATGACAAAATGTGAAAAAGTATATGAAATAATGAATAAATGTTTATTGCCAGCTCTGACAATGTTATTCTTTACATTCTCCACAAATCTGTAAATTAAAACTCTGAGGTGAATTTTCTACACCGATTTAAGCCTCTTGAATAATATTTGATTAAAAGAGATCTGAGATGAGTAAGGCAAAACTAAACAAAATTTTACCAACACTAAACAAATAATAGTCTGTAAAGTCAAGAGTCGACAAAGAGGACATATACTTTTATGACTTAATTTTGTATTTTGCGATTATACTGTGCATGGGAATAGGGAATGATGTCACCCAATATTGGCATTGTGTTTTGGAAAACTTCTAGTTAATGAACCGAGAAAATGCTTCGCAAAAATTTAACACACAAACATCAGTGATTAAATGGGTGAAACCAACTTAATTCACCTCCTTCTCTGTGAAAATTACACTAAGTTACATAACCAGATGGATTTGTCAATTTGATTTATTTGCTTAACTAATCAAATCTGATTTAAAACAATCAAGTCTGTGAATGATAAATACAGCACTTTTACCAACATTTTGCAGCAGTGTGAATGGAGTGCTGCTGTGATTTATAGACTGACGCAGGCCTGCATAACCATTACTGTGTCATGAAACTGCAGCCAAAATCAGAATCTGGCACTATCATCTGGAAACCAGCGACCCCATTTGTCAAACTGTTTAGATTTATATGCTATCTAAAGGCTCTTTCTAAGTTGGCACAAAAATAATTGTTACTCAAAATGTTTATTTCTCAGATTGTTCCCCTGGATATTTAAGCTGTTACATTTTCTATAGAAGCTGCAAGATTCAAAGTCTGACATTATAGTATAGTTTCCAAAGGACGAGCCAGAGGCCAAATCGAATAATCTGCAAACGCAATAATGGAAAGCAGAATGATGTCAGACCATGAGACTGTGACTAATCAAACAATCCTCTCCATCTCCTTCCAAACAAGTAAATCTGCTCTGCAGGTGGTAGCTTCACAAAAACTAAAATAGAAGAGGAGTGGAACTCATTCTCAAAATATGCACACACACACACATACACACGCACACGCATGCTTACACAAGATCACGCAAACTGTTGCAGAACCTGGGAGACCAGGAGCAGCCTCAGATATATGTAATCAAAGTTGGAATTCTTTCCAGCAAAGGTCACATTTCCTCACTCATTAGCATGGCTTGTAAAGACAGGCTATGCATTCAGCTAAACATCTTTCAAAGTGAGTTATTACCTATGAAAAAAAAATACAAGATTTACTTTCAAAAGCTGAAATGATTTTTTATCTAATTAAAGACCTTTCTATCTTTATTTTACCAACTATTTTTACAAGTCCAAAGATTGTCACGATTTGGCTGAAACAATTACTAACATTTCTTGTCTCAATCTAAGTTTATTCTGTGCTAACCTGACATATGGGCACAATCATGCTGTCACGCTGGAGCTCTGTATGATGGAACAGATGCCAAACAGTGATACTACTGTGACCTCACACATCACACGGCCTTTCTAACAGACCAGGTCAAGATGTTTGGACTGGAAAACCAATGTTTTAGCCTTGAAAGAAAATCACTTCAAATGCAGTCAGAGCATCAATCAGGAAAACTTCTCTTCACTGTAACTTACTCAGTTTGAAGAAGTTGTAGTTAAATTTTGCTGATCTGATCCTACTAAATGTAATAAGCAGGTACCAGGAAACAAAACATATTTTGTGCTTGTACTCATTGGCCAGTTTCTGATGTGCAGACAACAAGAGCAGAAGATTGCCTTTAAAAAGATTAGTTGGGCCTGAACTTTTGCTTAGGCTTTGCCAAAACATGATGGCAGACATTTAGCATATTACCCAGATATCCTCAAACACACAAATTACATGTTAAATAAATCAATAATTAAGTAAACTAAACCATAGTAATCATACCACGGTTACTATCAGTACTATTGCTATCAGCGAGAAAAGATCCTGATCAGGAAATTCTTCTTTTAGTTTTAAGGATAGACTAAGACACTCCATGTTGATAATTAATATAATGTATAAAATGGAAAAATAAAACCACAGTTTCAGTTTAGAAATTAATTTAACAAATAATGTATGGGAACAAGATAATAAACATTAGCATGAATGCCACTAATGCTTCAAATTACAGCTGACGTCAATATTAGGAGAAACTGAAGCACATGTATTCTCTCTTGATGTCAGTACCTAAAAGGCAAAGCAAAGAAGAAAGAGCACAGGGACGGTTTTTCTTTTAGGATGCGTTGGTATGGCGTTACCTGCTAGACTGAATCCGGACTGGTGCAGGTTTCTGACCGGCTGCTTGGTGGGCGAGGTGCGTGCCGAGGCAGAGGGTGTGCCGCCGCGGGACATGGAGAATTCAGACACGGGCCCGTCGTACATTCCTCTGGGCACTGCCCTCAGCACAGCCAGCTGCAGGACAAACACGTGTTAGACATGGAGGAGTAAACACCTAAGAAACAAAGATTTGATTCAGAACGATTTCAACGGGTGCAATGTTGGTGTAGTTCACAGAGTCTCCTGGAAAACAGAGACTCACACAGAATAACTGTGCAGTATACTTTAGAGCAGAAAAAAAACAAAACTAAATACACACACAGCATGTATGTGTTCAAATGATGTGAATGCAAATGAAAAAGCTATCATTTTGTATGTCTACTGGCTGGTCTGGTGACTCAGTGGAATCTTGGAAGTCTGTTAAAAGTTAAAATGAGACATCTGTGATCCATAAAGGCAAAACAGTAACTGCTACCAAGATAAACACCACACTGTTACTGCAGCTCCATTTTCTCATCAGCAGTCAGCTGCAAATTAGGAAACGTCTGAAATGTGAATCCCCGGCGCAGTATGGGAGCAGAAAACAGGCACTGCTTGGTATTATTCAAATGAAGTTGTTTCAGTGTTGCTAAATTTTATTTATTGTTATTGCTTTTCTTCTACTATCCTTCAGTTGGTTTCCAGCTAGTCAACAAATATATATATAAATTTTACTTCACTACTGAAGCTGACAACAGAAGACCACTGCACACAATAAATTTAAACTGCCATAATGTGTTTCTGGATTATTCAAGTAAGTGATTTACTAGTCAGCAAAACACTGTTTAATAAACTCCCTTTAAAGCACTCAACGTTCTCCTGGCCTTTCCTGTGACGAAAGTGAGATTGCTTCACAGCTTTTGGAAAACGGTCAGGAGAAAACTCCAGACGTTACACCGGAGCTCAGCTGGTGACCAGAGTCGCTTTGTTTCCAGCTCCATTGGCCCCGACAGGCAGAGGTCTGGCTTCAAACTCAAAAATCACATCTTTTTTCAATCAGTCAACACAAACATAAGCACTACCAGCTTGTGCTGAAATCAACAATCTTCAGTGTGCATGTTGTAAATGCAGGAAGAAGACTAAGCTACTATCATGGAGGTGAAGTTAAAAGAGCAAAAGATCCAAGATAATATTTTAGAGAAAAAAAGATTTTTCAGCAGAGGCATGTCAGCTGTTCATTCAGGCTTCACCACTCGTTTGAATTCATATCTTTGCAGATTTGATAAGTTTGGTAGAAAAACTTGTCAGGATATCTAAAGGTACTGTTTTTTATTGTCCTAATGTAATCCGCAATTTTCTAAATTTTGTCACCACATAATTTTGAGTTTTATTATCTGTAAATCATCCAAAACTTTCCTTTCTGAAACTTGTACCTGCATTTGTTCCTGACTTTAGGACATTTGATTGAGTTGAGAAAAAGGAAAACTGACCAGGAGTCAACATCACAGAAAACAGAAGTTATGTCAACTGTAAATCATATTTTCTTTGTTTCTTTGTTTCAGACACACACGTTATGACTTTTCCTCACCTGTTCTCCATAAATAAATAAATGACTGCTTAAGGAAAGGATTAAATACCGTTTAACACTAAAAACTAAATGCAGTTCTCTAAGAGAAATGTGAATTGACTATGACCAAAAATTGTAGAATACAGCTTTTAAAAAATTGGTTGAGTAAATGTTAGTAAATGTTGAGTGATTTTAGAAAGAGAAAATTGTCTCTTTTAAGGAATCACCAAAAGTTCATTAATCCTTTTGTAAAGTTTTACTAGACCTGGAGGTGAAACATTACTTAATTTAATTACTATCAGTAATTAACTAGTTTGTTGGGTTAAAGTGCAAATTGTTGCAGATTTGTAGCCTCAAAAATGCATAATTAGCCAGCTGAAGTAGTAACTAAGTTTTTCACCTGCTTCCTGGCTTTGATGCGCTTGTAGGCAAAGTCGGGGAATGGGGAGCAGGGAATGAAGCGGCCCACTCCACAGGTGACATGAAGGTTTCCATCTTCCAGAACAATCTTTCCTTGGCATATCACCACCAGGGGGGCACCGCGCAGCTCCATGCCCTCAAACACATTGTACTCAGCAGCCTAAACCACAAAGAAAAGGATTTTAATGAGAAATTAGCTGTGAATTTATGGACACCTTTAAAAATGTTGAGACATTCTGGAGGAATATATTCTTCCTTTAAACCTTTACTGGCCCTTCCTTCCAAAATATCACCTTGTTCCTATATCTTGTCCTCTACTTTTGTTAAGTTTGATGTTTATCATTGTTATTAATATTATTCACCCTTTGCTCCCTTTTTTTCAGCCTTGTGTATTTTCTTTCTCCTCCAGACTCTCTTTCCTCAGCGTGTCTGTGATCTCTGATGGCCCCCTCCTCCTGTTCCATTGTTCCATATTTCCTCTGCACACGGACCAGTTTTTTTCCCCCCTTTTATTTGCTGCTGTCCATATTCGGGCCAGTACAGGACATAACTAAGGCTCACTGCATGCCAAATATGATGTCATGACTAAGCCAAATGTGTTTGACTGTTTGTATTGATGCCTGTTCTTGTGTATGTTCCCAAAAATCCCCTTTTTACATTGACAACAGCAATCAATTCAAACCAGATGCAGGCTAACCGATAAACACACAGCCTGATAAAAGTACTTTCTCGATACAACGGGTTGCTAACTAAGGACATTCATATTTTGCCAAGTTACAAAGGTCATTTTTAGCAGTGAGAACTGCAGTGTTCTTGTTTTGTACTTGTAGATGCTTCTTTAACCAAAGGGACAGCGAGCAGGAAATGGAAAGGTGACATCACCCTGTAAGAACCCACAAATCCTCAGAAAGAAAAGTCTTTTAGTTCCACCATGAGGAGGAAAATGTTCTTTCACACCAATAAAACCTCATTAAATAAGAACCTATTTGTTTGAGTTAAAGATCAACTTAACTGAGAATTTTAATAAATGTGTTTAACCCCAGGATTTGTCCTTGGCTGCTAGCACTTTAATTTCCTGTACTGCTGAGCCACCTGTAAGAAACCTTCATATGTATGTGTGAATCAGAAACTGAAAAAAAGCTCTGAGATGCAAAAGTAAATAAAACATTTCTGAGCTCATACGAATCAAATTAAGCCGGCCCTGTTGCTTAGACATGTTCTGTTCTTGAGTTAAATTTAGGAACATCTCAATCATTAAACAGCTGGTATTTTTAAACAACTGATGTCAGTGTCTCCAACCAAACTTAACTCACAATGCCTATTTTCGATGTACTGTGTAATTTCATATCAGAGCATGCAAGTCACACTGCAATTTATGAAGGTAATTTTAAAAGGGCATTGCTTTTTTCATGTAAACTACTTGCAAAACTATATTTTAAGGGCGTCCACATTATTTTAATAATCTAAAAAAATCCTCTCCTCCAGATTCTGATTGGTTGCTTTTGACAGTATTTCTGCAGATGGTCATTTTCTTCGATCTTTTCGAAGATTGCCTCATGCTGTCAATACCGGATAACAGTTTTTACAATTAAGTAAAAAAATACATATTTTTGTAAAAGTTACATACTGCAGCTTTGAAGGTATTGAGTTTTCTTGCATTTGTCTAGTATGTTTTGAATAACAAGAATCCCCATCTGAGTTGAAATCTCAGAAAAATATTGCAATAAATCTGACTTTCTATTTTTATTTTAAATTTTGATGATCATCAAAATTTTGATTTTGATGATCCAGTGAGATTAGAAGACCTAGCAGAAGAAAAACTCCCTGGGTAAAATATGCACATTATTACTGTTGTTCAACCACAGAAGAGATTTTGCAACATGCATTTAAACAATCCATTTTTTCTCAGTCGTTAGTCTGTCACGGCTGAACCGTTTTGGATTTATTGAGGCTCGACTTTACACTAAAAGCTGATCACGTGACAAGTTCAGTGTGAGTGGAATTAGTCATGAACATCCACTGAGACTTCATTTCCGTTCAGGGGAACTGAGAGCTCCCTGGAAGCTGTTCAAAAATGTGCTTTTCTCTCCCGAACATTCTCTCCTGCACACACAGATGTAGACAAATGTCACATAAAAAAGCTGCTTTTTTATCCAAATTTCTCAGCCTCTAAAACCACAGATCTGATGTTTCTGTATTAAAAACATGGTTAACTGAAAAGAAGGAGAAAAAAAGAAAACGAGAATCTGGATGGATCCATTTGTTTAGAACCTGGAACCTAGAACAAACACAGGCTTTGACCTGTATACATACCGAGTTGTGAGTCTTGGCAGTGATAGTGCGAACAGCGTCTGTGTCCCAGATGACGAGGTCGGCATCAGAACCCACTGCGATCCGACCCTTCCGAGGGTAAAGGTTCAGGATCTTAGCAGCGTTAGTGCTGGTCACGGCCACAAACATGTTCTCATCCATCTTCCCCGTAGTCTGAGTGCAAAGAACCACAAACATGCAGATCACTGGTGCTGTCACGGACATATCCAGGTCAATGCAGACCTTTGTAACTTTAGTCTCTAGAGATAAATGCATATATTTAGATCTCATTGCTCTGCTTATAGAGATGTTGAAGAACAGAAAGTAGCACACAGATTCATGTGTGTTCAATTTAGAATGAACAAAGACTCATTCTAAATTGGATTATATATATTTTTAGCTCTCCTTATTTTGCCACTATAATGTAATGTTTGTTTGTTCATGATGTTTTTATTGTGTAAAACACTTTGACCTGTCTTGTCGCTGAGCTGTGAATTACAACAGTTAGCATCCACTTAGCATCTGCTTCAGAGCCTGTTATTGGTGGTGAACTAGTTTTAAAGTTCTCTAATGAGTTCAGAATATATTTAATCAACTCTAGTTTAAAATATAAAATGATAAAATCCAAACAGGAAGTTTTTCATAGATTAAAGTTTTTGAAGCCTGTGGCGCACCCAGAATATTTCTGTAAGTTTTCCGATCCGGGCCAATAAAATCCATGCATGACTCCCTGGAGGAGCCAGCAAGGCACCACAGTTTGAAACAGAGTTTTTTATTCACCAACTATTTGTTCTATTTGTGAAAACACAAAAAATTAACATATTCCTGCTTTATATAATATGTAGACAAGTCCAACCAGGACAGAAATACTCTACACTGATCACTGATATAATACAGAACAACAGAGCTGTTTAAAGGGAACAGTATCAATATGAAAGATAAAAAATATAAATGAATTAGATGCTTTAGAGTTTTATTTGTAAAAAAAAAAAAAACAGTGTGCAGTGTGGGAACTCTATCTACAAAAACATAACACTGTGATCCTTAATATTCTCAAGGCATTGCTGTAATTTCAGGAACATTGCCTCATTGATAACCTTATCTAGTGAGCTGGATCTGCAGTTTTGCCAGTGGGAGTGACTGGTATTAGTTTGCTATCAGCTTTAGGGAAGAGCCGCTGATACAAGGAAACAGATTCACAGATATAAAAGCTTTTGGGTTCAGACTCATTTTGAAGCTTTGATTCAGAGCAGCTAACCCAGACAAGTGTCTACTCAAATTTTATAGCTTGCTTTTAATTCCAGAACAGAGCTAAACATGGCCAAAGTCCAGTCAAATCCTGATGCAGCGATAACAAGGACAAAAGGACACACAGAAAATGGATAGCAGTTTGTTTGGAATAGACCAATGAAGGAATGCATTAAAGATGGATTGAGGATAGTAAAGAACGGTTTCAGATGTAGGGAAAGCCAGAAAAAAACGTGAAAAAACATTTCCTTATAAGACAACAGTAAAAATGAAGAGAAATGTACATTTTAAAGGAGAGGAGTATTTAACACCAAATGACGTATCTGAAATCTTGTCATAAATGTCATCATATATCTTCATTTGGATGTGCTACATTACATTTAATCTTTATTTTTCAAAGTTTAAAACCCCAGAAAGTAGGCCTCACCACAGCCTTATCCCAGATGAGCACCATCCTTTCCTCCACTCCGTTCACGCCTTCTGGGATCTGGGTGAAGTCGTCCTTGCCAATGGCCTTCTGCGCCACGCTGAAGGTACAGTGAGCGCTGCCAGTCACACTGAGGTCTCCGCTGTGACAAAATGACAAATGATGGGGAAATATTACCAGCAGAGAGACGCCTGCACTCAAAAGCAGAGCTTTGCAAACACAAGGAAATGTCATTGCTTATTAAATCTGGCTCAGATGTAGTAAGCAGAGAGCCAAAGTTTTGCTCCTACAGAAAGAAATATGAGTAACATTTCCTGTTTCTGTAGAAATCTTTCCAAATCCACTTGATAGGTGGCAACAGTTATAAACAAGTCAAGAACAAATATGCTTTATTTAAAGGTACAATATTCAAGTAAACTTCATATAATATGTGTAGCTGGAGTCAGTGCTACACCAAGCATACATATCCAGAACGACAAGGGAAAACATTAGAACAGTTCTATTTGGTCCAACAAAAAAAGATAGAAAAAAAGATTGGACTCTTACTCAGCGCTCAGTATTAACTGTAAGCCATAAACATGAACAGAAATAAACTCTTGAAATGTTTTACTGTAGTTAATCTTTATAACACTCAAGCTATACAGCAGGAAATAAATTCTTGAAATAAACGAACATGTGTTGATATTTGAATGTTTTAAATGCTCTTATAAAGCAGAGCTGTGCGCCTCACCTTGCCAGCAGTGTGTTCAGGTAGTCTGGAGTCGTTGGATCAGGGCTGAGAGGAGGAGAGGTAACAAAAGAAGCAGCTTTGGCCCAGTTCTTGCTCCAGTAATGTGTCCCATCCGTCCCCAGACTGGCTGTGATTGGCTCCCCAAACACCACATTTCCTGAGAAGGAGATAATAGCCACAGTGATTAAAATACCAATGCCTTTAAGATATGTCCACAATATGAGCAGCATAATCATATTCATTTACAGTATCTTAATTGAAAAGATTTTTTTTATTTGTATAACGGTTTGAAAGCTGTTTGTGTTTGTAGTGAGGTTTTGGTGATGATGGGGGTTTAATTCCTGTCAGGAACTCATCTTTTCTCCTGCTTTTGTTTCCAGTCCTTTGCTCTTACATGTCAGTGATTCATGTTTTCCAGATTTGTAAGGAAGGAACTTGGGAACAGATCCAATCGAAAGGTTTCCAGCTTATAAACTTATTCAGGGAGTGAATATAAACATAAGAGAAGGTGAGCTGAGGTTAGCACAGTTTTGTCTAACGTAGTTTTTTAACCAGACAACCAAACACATTTTGCTCACCTATTTTTGCATCCACTTCTGATAATGTGTTATTTTACAGTTTACATTCACATCCCTCAGTTCAGGCTTTGAACAAACGAGACAAGTTAAATGCCTTTTTGTCAGTAACCTGGTGCTCACCTGGTGTAAAGGTCTCATTTTTTAAAAACTCTTCTCGATACCTTTTTTTCGGGCCTGTGAGATGATGTCCGCAGCACTCTTGCTCATGACTCGGGTTACGTAGAGCGGACAGTTGGTTTGGCTTGCAATGGTTACGGCCCGAAACACAGCCTCAGCCTCCAGCTGCAGAGGAGGTACAAGCACAGTGTTTAATGTGGTTAAATGTCATTCCCATTAGAATTTACCTAAAAATATCAAATTATGTGCTGTCAGGGCTAAATGAGGGCATGTGGTGGCTTTCAAATGCATTCTTAGCCCTTAACGTTTTTATGTTTTCTCACTAAACAACCTTAACGTTTAATTAGAATTAGATCTGAACCTGACCAAGCTCTTATGCTCCTTGGTATAAATGACAAACCTCTTAGAATTTAAAACTTGCATCTTTTATTTTTCCCTTCATAATTACATAATACTTTGTGTCCCACACAGATGATTCAAATAGCCGAACTGGCCCCTCAGCACGGTTCTGCTGATGAACCGTTCATTTGATTCAGGTGTGTTGAACCAGGGTAGCATCCAGAGGGAACCGGCTCTGGAGGACTGGATCAGCCTGAACCCTGAACTACACGACATTAACTGGACACACTGAGGATTCTCTTTGTGGTATCAAATGAAACTGGTTAGGAAGTAATTTAATAAAAGCAGCACACAGATATTGAGATAAATCTAAGTAGGATCAGATGATGCAGCACATGATTTCCCTTTGTGCTACATCAAAGACTTTAGGAGCAAAGAGACTCAACACCGTTTCAACGTAGAACACCGCGTGAGATTTTTTTAGAAGAAATATTTGATGAAGTATCTACAACTTAATGTTTGTGTAAGTTTGACATATGACACAATAAGTAACCGTAAGTAAGGATGGTAAAATATCCTGCAGTTATTTTAGACTTTAAAATGGGATGCAAACACTTAGCTGCTTATTGTGTTCCTGTCAGCATGTCCAGTTTGGATGTCCAAAGAATTACAACGAAATATGAACAATGTTGACAGATGTAATGAAACTTGACCCCTGCTTACCAAAAATTATATTTACCAAGATTTGAACCAATGAGATTAAAAAATAGTCAAGTTGGAACTGTTATTTTTCTAGATTTTTTTCTAGAGCAAGAACTGGTGGAATAAGAAGATTTTATTCCCTCTTTGCTTTAACATTTCTGTTTTTCATGCAGTTAAGTAAAGTGTGAGAGTTGAACCTCCTCTGGCCTGCTCAGCACGTGCCCCTCCGGTCCAGTGATGCCCATCTGCAGCATCCGGCCTTGCTCCTGTTAAACACACACACAAAAGCTGTTAGAGTCAAGGACATGCTTCATTGCGTGAAGAAGTGTCTCTTAGTTTTCTTTGGTGTGAACGCTTCCACAGACGTAAAGATGTGGTCACACTCATGAATAAAAATCTGTTTCATATAGTTTTTCTCTTTCTGATGTTCATGAGCGCTGCACTGTGCCTTCTCTCAGTCAGGCCACACGCGTCAGTAGGAGCCAGCTTCAGAGGATCTGCACACGTGCAGCAGTTTTGTTGAGCAATGCATGCAAACGTTGGCTCTTCATGGAGGCAGACCAACTGGCTTAGATTAGCCCTGAGACTGGCTGCACCTGGAAATGAAACTCCCATGTCTAAATACGTTTTAGCAACACTGGGCTAAAACCAAACCATAAACAAATTCATATTAGTTTCACTTCTTTACTGCTGACTTAGCACAATGTGGAGTAAATGTGGAGTCACACACACATTTACTGTATTCCTTTATAGGAATACAGGGGGAAAAGATGTTAGAAATACATGTGTTTTTATTGGGGTGTTATTTTTTAAAAACATTCACCAAAGAGCTGCATATTTGTCAGGAAAAGTATTAAGTTTTAATATTTGTGAATGGGGAAAATGCTGAAAAATATTTAAAACTACAGGAGGAACACTGACTGTAAGCATTTTGGTTCTAACACTTGAAGCATTTACAAGGGTAGTTCGACTTTTGTAGTTTAAAAGGTGATAGTATGAATCTGCCTTATCAGCAGACTGTGAGTGAACCAGAATTATTTTAAAGAGAAAGAAAAGACAGAGAAAAGCAGAGGAACGTTCCATCTTCAATGCAGCTCGCAAAGGACAGCCTGCTTTCACAATCCAAAGGTTCCCAGCCGACTCAGGGATCTTCACTGTACAATAAACTAATGATTTACATACATGACCTACCTATAAGGCAAGTCATTAATGCCAAAAATCTCATATGTCCACTAGGTCTAGTGAAGAAAAACAAACAAAAATGCAGTTATAGCCCATAAAGATGAGCGTTATCATTTTAGTTGGTTTATTTTTATTTTAAAAAATCATTAAAAATGGGCTAAGAGGGTCATCTCTCTAACTATTGGCCATCAACTGCTTTGAGGATTTCCTCCTAAAGCTTCTTTCTGCTGTAAGGAAAATATTTAACTGGGAACAAAAAAATGTATCTGTCCCAATAGGATTTGTGCTGTTCCAGCACCAGGTCGAGCTGTGTATGCTCTTATGGGTCAAAAGCAAAGCTATGATATATTTTCTGAGTTCAAACAAATCTGCCTCTTACAGCTGATGAAAATCAGACTCTGTCCAAGTCCAAGTTTCAAACCGGAGCTGAGATTTATAATGAATCAGATCCAAAATGCACTCAGTGAAAGAATCCAGGCACATCTTGGTTTTCTGACTAATAGCAATTACTTAAATCCATCAAGTATTGCAGTTGATTCACTTTCACTTGACCTCATACAGGACAGCCTTGTATAAACTACACCCACACATTACTATCCAGCAGGAAATACAGTCATTATAGATGGTGCGTTTAGTCTGACGATTCAGTGTGATAAGGTGAAAGATGTAACTGAACTGAACTAAAAAGGAATAAATCTCTTTAAACACAAACAGCTGAAAATCTCTCACGTTTTGAAAGAAAAGGAAAAGTTTTTTATTGTTACCTTAGCAATGATCTCGCCGTTTTCAGCATGGATCTGGGCAATGCCCCCCCTCTCGGCCAAAAAGGTGAAGACCTCATAGAGCTGCAGGGAAAAGAGAACGCAATTTTTCAATGTTGAGATCAAGCCAAGCCATTAAGACAAGAAAAAGACAGTACTCTGTAGCTCACAGGTCACTCATACGCCCCAATTTCAAAGAGGCCCACAATTTACTTGAAGTTTACCAGGACACACACTGCAATTACCACGTGTGGTCTCCAGAAATGGAGAAACTGGTGGGGGATGAGCTGCAGTTGTTTTTGCGTTGCTGTGCCTCAGTTCCTCAGAGGTTTATGACATCAGTTTTTCAAACGCCACTATTCTGGTTCCCTCATGTGTTCTTCCCAAAACCAAATGATCTATGACTGAATGAGAAACAGTCCAGCCTCACACCGTCTGAACGTGAACTATTTTACAGTTACTGCACACATCACAGACCAGGGGATACACACATAAAAATGTTTTTTTATGGAAAATATATAAATTATTGCAAGATTAGCGTTCCTCATTTTACAGTTATTCCACTTAAAATACACCTCATGTGAATAATGCCACTTTTAGTTGCTACTGTATATGATCATGTTGCCACAACACTTTTAAAGTGTGTGTTTGCGTGGGCGTGTCTGTGTGTGTGTGTGTGTGTGTGTGTGTGTGTATGTTAGGAACAGAAACATGTGCAGAAGACCATAATGAGTCAGTCTGTGATTATCCTTCATGTCATGCCAAAAACATTTCATTACAGTTATTATCCATTTCATGGTTCTGATGCAGATTTCATAAATCCTGAAAGTTTTGAATTGTTGAAAGTTTTGTTTGTTGGTTTTTTTTTACCTCACTGTTGCTCATCTGATAATAATCCTTGTAGGCCATGTAGACCTGGAACGAGTTCACACCTGCACAAAATAAGAACATCAGCATCCAGATAAGTTCTTTACTACTAAATTCATCATTTTGCTGTTATCCAGTATCAGTACCATGTGACTTTATTTAAAATGTGCAGTATTCATTTTCTTACTGTGTTTTGCATGTCGGTACAAGAAGTTTAATTTTGGTCCCATCACCTTGTCGTGTGATCCTTGGTTTTTGTGATACTCATTTTGCTAAAACTACCGGGGCCTTCAAAACGCCCCAGCTGTTCACAAACAGCTGGACTGACTCATGCACACAGGTGAACACTTGGTGGAGCATCAGAGGAAAGACAACTGGGTACAAATGCATTCCACACTTTTTTATCCAAAACAACCCCTTATAATTATCCATTATTTTACTTCCACTTCACAATAATCCACCACTTTGTGTTGTGTTCCTGATGAAGTACATTGAAGTCTGTGGTTGGAACAAAAAGGAATCACATGTTGTGCTACCACGGCCTACCTTTCTCCTTGATGAGGTTATCCAGCTCCTGCTTGACGCTGTCGTCCCAGTGGGTGACGTCCACATGGAGAGAGTAGTCACAGCAGGCCTTCTCATCGGCCCACTGCCTCCACTGGTCGTAGGCCTCCAACAGGCTGCTGCCGGGCTCCGGGATCACATGATCCACTGTTGAATGAAGAGGGAGGCAGAGGGGTTGAAAGGAGAGTTTTGTACACAGAATAAGGTGATGATGGTGACAGAGAGGACAGAAAAAAGATGGGAGCTGGAGGTGAACATGGCTGCTGGTTTTGCTACTTTCTGTGTGAGTTGTTTATCTTGCATAATCAGCTGGTTCCTGCAGCACTCAGTCAGGGTCAGCAGGGATAAACAGACGTCACGTTGAATTTTGCCTATCTGGGTGAACATGTCCTTGAAAAAGTTGAGGCCTTTGTCACTTGTTTATCTCAACATGATAAATGTTTTTTGCAGAATTTTTGAATGCACAGGCTCAGTTGTCAAATCTTTGGTTTTTATATTTTAGAGATCCTTCAGGAAGTTGGCAGTTGACCAAAATCAGACAAATTTCAGTTTGACTGGCTGATTAGACACTCAGAAGCATATTATTCTGATCAGTTAATGCACCAGTTCTAGTTCTGGTACACTATTTGTCTCACATGTTTCATGTTTATACGACTTAAACTCAGCTGTGTGGAAAGTAACGGCTTGAAAACTTCAGGAACGGTGCCCACTGAGGTCATCAAGGTCATGTTTTGAAAGTTCAGCTGACATGTTATCATAATCCTAATATTAAATGTGTTACATAGTTTTAGAAGCAGGAAAGAATAATTGTTGTGTTTCTGTTTCAAATAAAAACAATGGCATCATCTTTTACACATTTGTGTTAATCGTGTGATAACATTATACCTTTAGACATTTTGTTTTTTGTGTTAAAATAGTAAAACCCAGTTATAGATATGTGCTATCTTACATTACCTCTTATCATAGTAGTGATAATTATTATCTATTATTATCAAATAGATTTTGAGCCCTGAGGATTTCAGTTCTTGATTATTCTCTCTATCTGGCTAAAATTACTAGCAGGACAAAGCTTTCCAAAAACAAGAAATTGTAATGTACCACAAAACAAACAGTGAAATATTTGATAAATGTAGAACTGATTTTGGATGCGCACAGGCATAATTGTAAAATAAATAACTTTTTGCATGTTTTTCAATGAGAAACAGAATACAACTTTATACATTAGTGAATATTATTTTGCACGTGCTTTTACTAAAATAACGTTTTTGTTCCTTATTGCATCACTGAGAACCAACTCATCTTAATCATCCATCATTACAGAAGCCCTCCTGCTGTCTTACCACCTCACTTCTTTTTTATCTCATTATAGATGCTCCAATCTGCTTATGGTAATAAGATGCAGCTAACACTGTCAGGCACTAATACACACACAACATAGTAAACAACAGATTAATAACACTGACAACAACATACTGTTCCTATTATCCAAAGAATATATTTATACCTAATCAAAACATCATATTTTGTAAATGAAGCTTAAGAAGGAGGACACAAACAGACACTGTGTCACACATCTCGGCATGGAATATAATCCCTCTGTGAATGAAGCTCATGAATAGAGTTTACTACAGTAGAACCCACAGACTCACTGGCAAACAGGCAGCAAAGCAGAGTCCTGCACAAAAGCAGGACACTGTTATCATAGTAAAAAAAATGTTTTTTTGCCATGATAGCATTTCTAAGCATGCACTGAGAGACAGTTTCCATGAGAAGCGTTTTACTATGTGCGACACAACAGCCTTGCCCTCTGCTCGGTCTTTTGTATTTTTTTTTTTTGGAGAGTTGCCCAGAGTTCCCCTATCCCTCCCTTTTCTCTTGTCTTCTGTTTGGGCTCCCTCACCCACACCATAACCTCTTCTCTGGCTTCACTCTCTGAATAATAATTAAGGCTTTGCCTGTAATCATGCGGATGGCTTTTCCTAAAACTCTCACCGATCATGGTTGTGCCACCGGCAAGAGCAGCCTTGGATCCTTGTGCAAAGTCGTCCACGGTTGTGGTTCCACGATACGGCATCTGGAAATGGGTGTGGATATCGATGCCGCCAGGGATCACCATCTTTCCGTTGGCCTCAATGGTTTTAACTCCTCCTGGAACAATCAGGTTGTCCCCAATCTGCCTGTGAAGAGGACGTGTTAAAGGCACACAGGAGTGATGCTTCTTCACTGGTTCTAAATTTAACATTCTTAACATTTACTATCAGCTCCATAACTAAAACTGTCTGTCATTTGATAAAAGAAATGACTGAAGAAAAAACTAAATTCTGTAAATCAACCCAAAGGAAAGTAGACCAATTTGAGAGTAGCACCTTTTTGCTATGTCAACATTTTATGAGATCTGCTTTTGAAAAGCCACTGTGGTTCAGACTTTACAGACGAGATGAGACAGACAGACAGACAGACAGACAGACAGACAGACAGACAGACAGACAGACAGACAGACAGACAGACAGACAGACAGACGTGCAGGCAGAAGTCAGGGTGTCCTTGCCAGCAGCTAACTGACTGGCTGTTTATTATGCAACACCAGGTTTTCTAAACTGCCTCACTCAGGGGCAAACGGGGCAAAAGCTTTACAGTGTATAAAATCTTTGTCCAACCATCTTCTTCTCTTGTCAAAACTGAAGGTTTCTAAATTTGATTGAGGTACACAAAAATAAACAGAGCTGCCATGTTTTGCTCTCTTTTACCTCCTTACTCATCTTCCTGGCTTTGCAGAATAACAGAAGAAGTTTGAATATTTATCTGACCTTCTTTGTTAAATTTACAGAAAGCATTCAAAGTATTTTAGACAATTATACCAACTTACCATCTACTTTACTTAGATGTTATGTATTCTTTTGTTTCCCATTAGAACTGAAAATTTACATTTTTCTAAAATATTCTCAAATATTATGCTTTTTTCATATCTATTTATAAGAAGTCTTCATAGGTAAACCTCTCTATTCTCATACAAAAGAAGGAAAATGGAAAGGACAGGAAACATGTAATTTAAATGGAAGAAATAAAATGAAACCTGAATAGGAAGATCAAGGTAAATGGAAAATAAAGTGCATGGGACTTACTTAATAAGGCCATCTTCCAAGTAGATATCAGCATGGAAGGACTGGTCATCATTCACAATCCTCCCACCTTTGATCAAAAGCCGGTCGCTCTGCAAAGGAAAAGGATGAGAGAGAGACATGAGAAGGGAGGAGAGAATATCTGAATTTAGTGTATTTCCTTTCCAAGAAAGACATAGTTTAGCTTACAACACTGTCAAGCAAACATCTACAAGAGAAATTGTCTCTGTGCGAGTTCATTCCGGTGCTATTTTTAGTTAAACAGAGCTTCTTTATTTCTCTGTTGCTGCATTTTGTCTCTTTTTTCCCACCCAGAGGAGATGAACAATGTTTCATTCACTCATTCATTCATTACCGGGAAGAGACTTACATGTTTGACGTCGTTTTCATACAAACGCATCATGTCTCGATAAAAACCACCCTGTATCACCAACCCACATCTCTGAAGACCTTTCTGATAAACAGCAAGCAGACATTAGCTCATATGTATATAAACAAAAATATAAATGTATAATTACTTTAAATTGTTACTACTTGGTTACATTAGTTTCTATTTTATTTAACTAAACTAAAATCAGCAAAGAGCTTTGCAGAGCCTATATACTAAACAAGTTAACAATCCCAGGAAAATGGTCATTTAGATTTTTGGACTGCACTGAAAGTGTTTTTCTTGCCAATTACAGATTAAATTACAATAAAAAATAAAAAGATGAAAATCCACCCAAATGTGTTCATGTGTCCTGCAGTGTAAAGTCAGTGCTTTGGTACAGTATGAGAACTCTGCAGCCGATGCACCTCGTCATCTCCAGCAGGTTGTCATCACACAAGCGGGTTGCTACAAAGGACAGACACTGACTGACTGCCAGGGTTTGGCTGATTGACTGAATGTCTGCTTTCGTTTACAGCTGCCTGTGGAACCGGGCGGGGCGCTTCGGGGGCAGATCGAGATGTTAGCTGGCAGAGGGGCAACTGGACAGCTGGTTGGGAGGCCTCTGAGCAAACCGTCCAGTTAAGCTGATGCCTAATCCATTGGCCACAGCAAGACGTGGAAAAAAATATTTCACTCATGAAAAGTGAAAAAGGTTCTTCAAAAAAGTCACTTTGATCATTTAGAATCCATCTAAAAGCTACAGATGGAATCCGAAGTCTTGGCTTTATTATTTACAATTCTGAAGTCAGAGGAAACAGAAGAAAATCTGACTAAAAACATTCCTTATGAGCTTGACCAACTCTTGAGCTAAATAACAGCTAAATCGTCCATTAGGTTGTGGATTTGGTTAATGATTTAATACATGTTAATGCCAGAGGATCATTCAGTGTCATTCTTTGCTCATAAAGGACTGGCTAACAACAAGCTGTTGATGCCAGAGTTGGTATAAGCTTCAAAACTTCCTATTGAACCAGAATAAAAGGCCTTTTGTGTTTTTAAGCAATCTGGATTAGAGCTGTGCACCACTGCTTCAAATCTAAAACACAGATTGGCCAAACCAGAACTCGGTAATTCTGCACTGAACAGAGGTTCTAATACAATTTGAGATTTAAATCATCTTATTCATTAAAAAAAAATAAAATAAAAGGGTACAAATAAACTACTAATATCTGCCAAAGGTATCGTAATTCCAAAAGAATAATCTAATCATAAGATAATCATTTAATGTTGAATGACGTTTAAGGCAGAAAAGTTTTGGAAACTAAGGGTTTCATTTGAATAAATAAATAAATGGTATCTAAAGATCAGTTTTAGGTTATTTAATGCAACATATTTTGCAATACAGGAATGATTAATTAATTTATTATAATATGTGCCTACGTATCGGGTAGCAAACACTGAAATTATGTAGCATAACTAAAATCTAACAAGGAGACTCAGCTAATTTAACGCCCTCATGCCTATATATGAAATTATTTTAAAAGAGTAGAACTGTGTCATTTTGTTTCGTCAGTAGAGTGGACGTAGGTCTGCAGAGAAGGTGGAACTTCACTATTTATGTGCAAGCCAGTTTACACTGTTGGCAGAAAACCAAAAGTTTTATCACAGTAATAAACTGCAGTCAAAGCGGCATGAATAAAAAAATAAAATACATAATTTTGTTCAAAGGTCATGCATAGTGTGCTGAGCTCACACATAAGCACAAGGCAAACGGTCTCTTTTCTGTGTGTGTGTGTGTGTAGGTGTGTGTGTGTGTAGGTGTGTGTGTGTGTGTGCTGGAAATGAATGGATGATGTATGTGGTGATCGACTAGTGTGAAGCTGAGCTCAGAGCCTGTAGGCAGCCACACCCTCAAGCTGCATTAACAGCACACAGAAATCAGCAGCAGCATTCATCAGACTGCAGCTCCCTGCTCTGAAACACTCCTCCTTCCAACAACTCATCTGAACAACAGTAGTGATGGAGGTTCAACAGCATCTAATTGTATTTTAGCTCTTTATGTAGAACAATAAAAGTTCAACATTCCCCAAAAAACAATACATTTTTCCCTATTTATATATAAATAACATTTAATAAAGAACTCGGTGTGGAGCAATAGTGCTTTCAGTTTCCTGAACTGGAAATGGAGGATGAAGGTGGTCAGATAGAAAACATGTCATAGATGCTTTAGACAGCATTATCAGCACTTATCAGAGTTTTATAGAGTTAATAAAATGGTTTTGGGAGAAGCTGAGTGACAAGACCAAGTGAAGACATGTTTGAAAAAAGAGACTAAAAACAAAGAGTCAGACAGTGTTTGAAGAAGTTTCTGATGGTCATTTTAAATGTCTACTTTTCTAACTTCCTGTAGTGAATGTCTGTGTTTGAGGTTAACTTTTATGTAAACTGGAACAAAAACTAGAGATTAAAATTAACCTGTTATATATTTTACATGCATTGCTGTCTTCCTCTCTAATATGTCTATGTTTATTACCATAAAAATAGTTTTTGCTGCTTTTTGAATAATGTTTGTCAGCTGAACTGTTCATCCATTCAGTTCAATGTTCATTGGAAAGTGACTCATATGACCTTAAAAGCACCACTGACCTTAATTAGTTCAATTGTTTTGATGGCAATATATGATAAATAAGATGTACTTGTTTAGAGTTTTATGTAATCTAAAGCATTTCACTACATTTAGTGTGAAAGAGCTCTAGCTAAGTAACTGGGATTTTGAATGAATAATGGAAAAGCAGGAAATCTGTCATTTCTCAAGCAAAAACAACAAGAAATCTGAGACTTTGTGGGTTTTCTGTTTTATTACATTTCATTAAATTGTTTCTGAATTTTGTGCAGTTTATGTAATCAAACAAAATTCTGTTTTCCATTTTTCTTTGCAGGTATATGATCTGCTTACTAATTTGAAACAAGTCAGCAGTATGATCTACTCTCTACTGCGTGAGTTATGGGTTTTCATCTGATTATGGGTGTGCCCTTATTCTGAAGAACTCATTCAATCTCTCTATGTACATTCATTATTTCATTTCTGCCCACTGGCTCAGAACAGCATAGAGGAATCCATAATCACTGTGAAATCAATAGTTTTCCATTAATCAATTACCTTTCTAGGCTATAAAGTCCTGTATTTAATACTTGACATATATCCAGTCAGTAGCTTGGCTGGATGGGATAAAACTTTAGAACCCAAAATCCAAATAATAGTGAAGCAGAACAACAGCAGTAAACAAGCATTGAGAACATTACAAAGATCCAAGAGGTACTGAAGCTAAATCTGTGAGCAGACAGTCAGAGCTTGTTAAAAACTCATCCCTGACACCAGATTCACTGACATTTATAAATCTCAGTTTATAAATCTTAAAAACAGACTCTATGCTCACTGTGGCTTTTTCATAGAAGCTACTATAAAGAGTGTCAAGATGCTCAACCAACTGAGGATCATGTTGTCCAACCACACGCACCAACCAAGCTGCACAGATCATATTTTCACACAGATGATAAATGAGAGCTGTGAAGTTCTGCTGTTTCCGTACATCACCACAGCTATGTTGAAATTTTGTTGCCAGAAACCTATTTAACGAGTGATTCATAATTTTGCCAATTATTTCATGCACATGATTTCTGTATTATTTTTCATTTTATATGAGCAGAATAATGGACACTGGACAACTTTTCTATCCTTATGTAATGTGAATACTGCGGTTTTGCAGCATACGTTGCTGGAGTTAAACCATCTGCGCTGTTATAGGGTCATGGGAATACCCCTAACCATTTGTTACAACATTAACGAGACAGCACTATCCTCATTATCAGCACATGGCTTGGTCTGAATTTTTACTACAGCCCCAGTTTTGACATTTAAAGTCTTTGACTCACTGATGTGCTGCTCGTTCTGCAAGTCTGAAGTTTAAGGTTGGAGCACAGCTGTCTGAGGAAGATGGGTTCAGCTATGCACATTAGAACCCATGACAAACTTTGATCAAATAAAATATTGTAGCAAAACATGAGCTGAAGTGTGTAAAGAGAGTTTGCAGCTGTTCATACATCTCTGCCAGCTAATGATACGAACATTTACTTTGACGGAATAAATGTATTAACATGTACTGCAGCCGTTTCTGACTTCTATGGTCCTTATAGAAACATTTTCTGCGGTTAAAGTTTTTGTACTGCTTGGCTACCACTTGTGATTCAGGCATTTCTCAAGATACCATAAGTTAATGGGGTGTGATGAGATTTCACAATGTTCTCAGTCAACTTGGACTCTGTCAAAACGAAGCAGCATTTCAGCTTGATGGGACTGGCAGAAGACTGGCCAGTCAGAAACTGAAAGATCGGACCTTTTCTCATAGTGAAAACATTATAGTAACTTCTACCAGACTGTGTTAACAATAACCTTCCTCAGTGTGGAAGGTATTTCTGAGTGAAGACGACTCAACGTTAGCTGTTCAAGTATAGAAGAAACACAAGGCTGTAACAAGCTGCTACAAAAGTAGCTATTCGGTTTACATGTCTGTGGTTTATTTAGACTGAGAGTGAAAGAGCAAAATGTTGAGCAGATAATAGGAAGGCAGAACGGGGAGCTCCTGTGGATCTGGAAATGTTGGCAGCCTATTCAAAATCTCAGTAAAGGAAAAGATCCTTATGAATGTATTTGTTGTTTTACTTACTGTTTTAATTATGACACTTTTAGTCACCGGTGTCATGTCCCCTTTGTACCGAAATTAAGTCATCACTTATTGAAGAATCATCACAGCCACTTTTCTTTGACTTTGTAATTGCAAAACCATTAAGACTCCCAATTTGACTTTTTTTTTTTTTTTTGAGAGGTCAATGCTCTTATTAGCTAAAAACATTGCAAACATAAAATCACAGATAAGTCAAAATTACAAGATTATAGAGCAGAAAAAATGCAAAGACTACAACTGCCTTTTATTAAATAAAGAAGACAAGTAATTTTTTTTCTTTTGTTGCCTATAGATTTGCTCCCATCTGTTGTTCTCCTTTCAAGTCTGTTTATGTTTGAAGTCTATGTTCAAACTCTTCTTCTGCCACTTCACACAAGTGCTGACAAGCTTATCTGTTCAATTTCTGGCAACAAAGTGGAGCATGGTTTGGCTGGAAAAACTTCTTGTCATTCAACTCCTAAAACAAACAAAGTTCCTAAAATAAAGCGCCTCTCATAGCACAGGAAATTGTCATTTTCTGTTACACAAGCCAGCTGCAATCAAAAATAGACGGCAGGATGTTGTTCTTGTATCACGACGCTGATGCCCACTGACAGCGTTTTTCCACTTTCACCAGACTGGAGAGGGAAACGTTCATAAAACCTGGATGCAAATTATTAAACGGTCATTCTGCTGTGGTTAATTAGCTGGAGCAGTTCTGGAAAACTCCAAGGCCGCAAAACAGGTCAAGGAGGGGGAGGGAGTTTTCTGAGAGGATATGCAAGAGGAGACCTCTATTAGCTGTGACTGAGAGAGAAAGAGAGAGAGAGAGAGGGAGAGAGAGAGAGAGAGAGAGAGAGAGAGGGAGAGAGAGAGGGAGAGAGAGACCCCTGAGTGGGTGGAGGGAGCTGCGCCGAGGCAGGCAGGCTGGGACCAGTGGAAGAGGGAAGTCATCTTGAATATGCACCATGCCTCTGCTCCAGGCCTGTTGCCTAGCAATCAAAAATATTTACTTCTTACCCAAAACTGCACACCATTTTTTTACATTCTGGAAAAGCGAAAACAAGACATTATCCGTCCAAATTAATTATGGAGGCCTCCATCAGCCACGGTCAGGGAAAGATCGTGCTTGTCTGGAATGCTGATGGGCTGATAGGAAGGTGTAATGTAACCTTGTAATGAGAAGAAAAAAAAATTATCTACACCATGAAACTGAACTCAACGGGTTGAGAATGTGAGAATGGGTCTCTGGGCAGCATAAAAAGGGCCGGCATGCTTCTGCTTTGGCAAGTGTACGTCTGTTGCCATGGTAACTTGCGCTGCATTTTCTGGGTGGCCGTGGGGTATTGTGTGTGCTCTATCAGCAGCAGGCTGCGCAGTGACAGTATGAGCTGATCTGAGGTTCTTCAGCAGGAGGAGCGGGTTGCAGCGGCCACTCCAGCCGGCTGGGATTACTGGCGATTTGTACCAGCCTAGAACAACACTGAGGCTGCTGTGACTGGCAGTGAGAGGGAAGGAAGAGCCACACCTAGAAATCTGACGGAGCTGCAGCAGCAGAGTTCTGACACACGAAAACAGCTGGAACAGAACAGAAAGAAGAGGAAATGAAGAGAGAAAGTCCGGGTGGACGGTTTGGGTTACAGGCAACACAAACAGGGCCACCGATAGCAGAACTGACAAATAAACAAAGTCTATACTGAGAAGTGACAAAATATTAGACAGATGCTAATCCATCATCTCTTCTAATAAAGTATTTGGCCAATATTTGGCATTGTGGTACATTTAGAAGTGAGTTTGTCTTTTATCTGTTTTCCTCATTGCGTGACAAATCTTAGTTGCATACAAAAAAAAACAAAAAACTATGAAATGTATTTCACAGCAGAGCTTTTCTAATACAAAATACGCAAAATGTGGTTTGGCATTGTCTTGCTGGATTAAGCAAGATCTTCTCTCCAAGTTACAGTCATGTCAGCTATGATTTACATTGGAGTGTAAGCTGCAAAGAACAAACCGTTTCATAAAAAATAATAACTTTTGCCATGAAATGTGATCTTTGTCAGTGTGACCAACATAGAAATCAAGTAGATAGTTAATCTAAACCTTTTTTCTGTTGGTAGTTAGGCATTTTATCTACTTCTAAAGTATAAGGCTATAAAAATGATCTAGTATCACTAATGCTTTATTCATTGTACAATTTGTTTAGGTTTCTGGTGTTTTTGGTTGTGACCTCCAGATGAGGTGCAGGTCAGATCTTCCTTGAACCTTTTCATGCATTTTTCATATCTTTTTGTGTAATAAAAGAAGGGGATTGCCGAGATACTTTCTGCACAGACCATGGTCTTGCTGACCTTTCTTTCCAGCTTTGACAACTTGTTATTCAAATATTTTTCTATAAGCTGCATATCAAGTTCTACAGTAAGGTTGTGTCGTTATTTGACTACAATAAATATCAGTCACACGCTAACAGCTGTTTAAGTTTGGTTTGGTTCAATCACAGGTTATTATTAATCACCGTTAAATTCAGAACATAATCAAAATTTACACAAATAAAGCAATAGAAAAAACCTTATAAAATAGTATAGAACTACTTTGTCTCTTTCTCTTTATCCTTGCAGGTTGCTGGTGCCTATCTCCAGTAGCCAATGGGTCAAAAGCAAGGTAAACTTGTTTAAATGATACATAAGTGTGCTGTTTATGATTATATTCATGCTTTATGAAAATTTTTGGCTAACACTTTAGGCCAAAAGTATTCATACAGAAGCTAGCTTTAGGTGCTGCTTGTTACCACTGTTGGGCTGCAGGAAGACGATCCCAGGTTCAAATCCAGACCCGGGTTCATCCTGCAGGGAGTTTGTAGATTCTCTCAAAGAACTCCAGCTTCACTCACAAAGCGTGTGCATCGTCTGTGTTGTGTGTCTTAGTGATGTCTGGTGAGAGACTGGCAACCTGTCCAGGTGAACCCCGTGTCTGCAGACAGGCAGCGAGCCAAGGCCAGCCTCAAGCAAACTTCTTGGTTGAATTGTATAATTTTTAACTCTGTAGAAATAAATGTGTTAATTACTTTAAGTCCAGTTCTTTTCTGTGTATCAGACATGGCCGTGTTTTCATTGTGACTCTGTCTCTGATATGTTCTGTCAGCATTCCATCAGGTCTGTGACAACTTTGTACTGAGGTGTTGCGTCTGCGAGACTGCAGGGGTAGGAAGTGGTCATTATTGCAACGTTGCTACTACGGGTGCACTGATTGCAGTTTTCTGGCTGATCACCAATCTTTAATAAGCCTGGCCTGCTGATTCCAATTTTGGCTGATACCGATTTTCTTTCTGAAATGTTGCTAAATATAGCAAGAAAGTCGCTGAGTTGTTCTATTGTTAACTGCAAATGTGCAAACATGACCTGGTGGGCCTGTCTATCAGTCAAACAGAGCAGAAGAGGACAGAGGTTGACCTTTAGACCTTCCACAAGGTCGATTACATCAGTAGATTAGATCGGTAGATCAATGATCTCCACAAATTTAAGAAATTGGGCCAGTGTATCAGTTGATCAATTTATCGATTGGTCGATTTATCAGTGCAAACCTTCCTGTCACATTTCTTTGTCTCTGGTAATATCGCTAAATTATTTTTTAAGTTCAGAGACATTGACAATATTCAAGATTAAAGTGCACATTCTTTAAATGCATTAATAAAAATTTACAAATATTTAAGTAACTCATCATATTATCAATTAACATTTTAATTATTTCCAGCTAGATAAACAGAAATACTGTCATTTTCCAAACATTCATGTTATTATCAAAATGTTACAAGAGAAAGGAGGAAGTTATTTTACTGAGACCAAATCAAATTGAGAAAACTTTGTATTTCAGCATTTTCATCTTCTCTGGTTTAAAATCTAAAATAGTAAAATTGGCTCCACCCTGACTGAATCATCCTACGCTGAACAGAAGCTCTCTAAGGCAGACAAAAAATAAAATGTTTACTGAACCTAATATTGTCTCATGGTGTGAGCAGGATGTATCGTCACACCCCTACTTTCCAATGTAAGATTTCTTTCCAAACTGAGAGAGGAAAAACATTTTCTCAGGATGAGTTACTCTATTTACTGCATTACTCTGCAGCATCTTTATAGGCCTGGATGTCTGCGTTTTGATACGATGAGCAGAGACCATTTTAAAGAAAGCCACTCGTATGCCAGCAGTAGGAACTATAAATCATCCCAGTGCTTATTTTTTCCACATAAAAGAGAAACACTCTACCTAAAGTGCAGCATTAAAGGCTTATGACAGAACATGAATCTAGATTTGATTGTTAAGTTCTGCACACGGAGCGCGCATGTGGTGTAAAATCAGCTGAGAAGCTCAGACAAAGGCAGAGCAAACACACCCCTGACTGCAGCCTGAGCTGCAACAATGAAAACTGGAAGGCAGACATTTCGGACACGCACACACACACACACATGCATACACGCACACACATGAACATAAAGAGGGGAGGCAGTGGGAGAGGCTGTTTTGCTGCTGCTACTCCCCACCAGCACCCAGCTGCCTTGCTGAGCAACGCCAGCCTTCCCCTGAATTCAACCCCCACCCCATCCGCCGTGACAGGAGCCTGAATCCTTCTCCTCTTTGGGGACGCAGAAAAACAAGGGCCACACCACAAGGCCGGCTAATCACAGCTCATCACAAATGGGTGTGCATGCACCCCTCCTCCTCTGCTGCCCTCTCACTTTCTCTGCAGCACCAGCCTGCAACACAAGCCCTGTCTGTGTCAGCGTGCAGGAAGGGAGGTGGGCAGGCGGGTGGGGTTATTTCATCTCTAAAGTAGGTTTTTCAAAATAAAGAGCACAGGACATACAAACTCACTTTTGTCCATGCATTTCTCATAAACATATTGTAAACTGGATTATATTGGAAAATAAGCCCGGGACTCCTGATCAATATCCTCCAACACAGGAATCAATAAGTGTAAACCAGAAAAACCTCCATCAGGGATGAGCACATTATGGTGAAAATGATTAAAATGGAATGGAATTCGTTTCAGTTTAATCTTTACAAAACAATTTCTATAAAATTATAACATTTAAAATAACAATATCTACCATGTTAAAGGATTAGCATAATGCTTAGCTAAGAAAGTATATTTTAAAAAAAAAAAAATAAATAACCATTGTGGTAAAACCATGAACATCAAAAGAAGTCTCCAGAACAAAGAGAAGATAAATCAGTGAATTTCACTGGCCAGCCATGTTTCCCTTCAACAAAGAAGATGCAGGACACCTTTAAGAAAACGCCTTATCTCCCTCTGCCTGCCTGTCACTATGGCAGCCAGTCATTTAACTGTGCACATAACCTAATTCTTTTTTTCCCCTGCAGTTGCTTCCTGCACTCACATCAGGCCGAAGCTCTTTATTTTTTCCACTTCGACTTTTAATGAAATCTAACGCACTGATTTGCAGCGGCGCGCATCAAAGTTCTTGCAGCCACTGAAGCAGAAATAACTCTTGACTCTTTTATTTTATTTTTTTTACTCACTGTGATCTTTGGGATGTTCTTTTTGCCTTGATAAGACATGTTCTGTCCGGTTCCACCTTTTTGTCAAACAAAAACGAGCCTAACTAAACGGTATTTCCCTCTGTGCGGATGCTGCTGCAGCCCTTTCGCCCGGATGGGAGCTTCAAGGAATGGTCGCCCTTCTTGACAGTGCGCTGTTCAGTCAGTGCCTTAGCAGAGCGCTATAGGAGCGTCTGCAGCCCGGCTAACACCGGCCCCTCCCTCTGGAGACTCAGCGAGAGAGACGGCAGTGTCGCAGTCTTTCCGCCTGAGGGCGCGCTAGAGGCGCTTATCTGACATGAAGTTCATAAAACGTCAAATTCTCAGGATTGAAGAGTTTTTCTATGTTTTTCCTAACAAAGTGCAACCAGTAATCTACCTAAGCTTGTTATTGTCATCTTTATATTATTAAAACTGCTTTCAAAATGTCCTACAGATGACTTTAGATAAAATAGCTACACTAAAGTACATCAATCTCCACTTATTATTAAGTAATGTGACGTGGCAGCTGCCTCAGAGCCTGGCTGGTCACACACTCTCACACACGCTCCCCCTCCCTCTCTGCATGTCCCCACCCAGTCCTCTGTCTCTATTGTTTGAACATTCACTCACCATTCCCCTCCTCAGCACTAATGCAGCTATAATGAGGTTCTGATGTTCATATGAGGACAGGTACTTAAAGGGAAAGAAAGTTTCAGGACACTAAATATGTCATCCAAAACCTCCTGCCTTTCACATGTGTCACGAACATAAACTGGTTTGAAAAACAAGATACTTTTTTAAACTTTTGCATATTTTGTCAAATTACATGTCTAATGAAAATAAATGAATATCAGTTTTATGAACTGCTCTTTACTGTGATACTCCTAAATCAAGATAAATGCAACCAATTGGCTTAAAAAGTTCCCTAACTACTAAAAAGAGCAAATGGAGCATCATGAGGACGAAACACAGAAAATGGCTCAGGGATAAAAATATGGAGAAGCTTGAAGCAGCATTTGGATTAAAAACCTGTTTCCCAGTCTTTGGAGATCTAACTGAGCCCCATTTCAGCCGTCATCAAAAATATAAAGAGTGTGGCAGAACTGGGACATGGGATCTTTGGAGGGGGCTAAACACAGGACAATCCTATAAAAATAAACCTGCTGTTCTATACTTTGGTCTAATATATATAAATAATATTAGACTCTAGGAACCACATTAGTGGTGTTTTACATAAGATCTCAACAAAATACATTGCTTTCCATGTTTCTAATGCAACAAAATCATGAGACGTTAAAGAGATATGAACACTTTTTTAAAAGCACTTTAAAACTAAATTCACTAAGCATTTATTGTTACTCCTAAAAGCAAATAGTCACTGATTACCTTCCTCCTCATTTGGATCTAGGAAAGCACATCACCTGATGCTGACACTCTCTGATGGCAGCGAGGCCGGAAAGGCACTGCATCAGCATCCTTACACCCTGGAGAATGCATTAGCCATGCGCTGTTCTGTTCGCAGGCCAGCTACCTCTGCAGACCACATGAAGCAGCTGACACCCACTGACAGACAGGAGGCAGGCAGAGCAAGGATGCAGAAAAAAAGACTGGGCTTGTTGAGTCTCCAACAAAGTTCCACTCATTTCTCTCTGTTTCATGCCCCACATGAAACAACAAACATCCACTTTTAAACCAAACAACATACTAAACACCTATATTCATTTTTACAGTGAGACTTACAATGCCTCGTAATGTTAATTTTCTAACATTTTGTTTTTAAGTTGATTAATAAAACACATGATACAGCGAGAAAAAGACATTTGAATCTGGATTACATATATTTTGACAGTCATAATTAATGTTAAGTAAAGGTTTTAAGGTTATTTTCAATAACAGGTTAGGCATTAAGAAAATAACACTTTCAGCATTTCAAAGTTTACATTTTTAAATAAATGTATAACTATTGCTTTCCTGTACCAACTGTTAGAAACAATGTAGCGCCTGCAGAGTCGGATCCTGACCCCAGTGTGAAAACTGCAGTCCAGTTTGGTTAAAACATCTCAAAATAAATCACTTTACCAACAGCAACAACGTCTTATGTGTTCACTTCTGCTGAATCATCAGGTCCTTTATGAACTGCAGTACTGCAGTTCATCTTTAGGCCATAAGGTGGAAAACATTCTTCATTATGATTATGCTCATGTACGCTTTGATTCAACACTAAAATGAACTGTGAAGATTGATAAACGTTGGTTGTAATGTTATGGTTGATATATATCATGAAGCAGAAAGATGCAGATTTATGAAGTAAAAAAGTAATTTAACCTCATGGAAACAAGAATTAAAAACTGTCAGACCAAAAACCATGGTTACAAAGACTTTTTTCCTCAAATAGTTATTTTTTGTCATCAGTCAGATTCTTAGGAATAACTTCACTCCAGGTTTTGCAGTTTTAATTATTGCAGCTAATGTGATAAATTGTTGGAGACCAACAAGAGAGGCAAAATGAATGTCACAACATAAAATGAACTACAATGGTTTGTTCCTTATGCTTATAAAATATCAGGATGTAGTCAAACTACTAAATGTTCAGAGAAAGATTTCTACCTTCAGAAAATAAAGTTTTGTAGAAGAATATACTCTTAACAAAGTTCAAACCAAATATATGCAAGTTTTTTAGCTGAATCTGGACATAAGTGAATAGAGTCACTTATGTCCACTGACCCAATAAAAATGGAAGCAAGATACCAACAAAAGATGAAAACTGGGGGGTGGAATACATCAGATGCAAAAACTTATTTTGAGAATTTTATTTTGTAAATGCAAAACATCATATCCATTGGAAATAATAAAATTGAAGCCTTAGATTAGTGATAAAAAAGGCTGCAAACAACCAAAAGACTGGACAACCATATACATGAAACTAAAATAAATATAAAAGGGCTTTGTAAATATAAAACATGTTTTAAAAACTTAAGATAAAACTAAAATAAAAAGTTTGTTTAATTTAAAAAAAGATTATTTTGCCATATGATTAAAATAATTTCTGACAATTATTAGTTACACGAGATTCTAAATTTACTTTTAAGTGGTCACTTTCATGACTTTCCATTAGAAATGAAAACCTTCAGTTGGATTGAAGTGGCTTGATTAGCCGTGTACTCAGTGATCCAACAGCACGGATCTAAACTCCTGGTCTTTCAATCGTGAAACTAAAATCTGCTTCAACTAGAACAGTCATACAGTCCTATGAAGATGCCAACAGCCATTGAAAACTAAAGGGATGCAACCCCATGACTTAGGAAGTCTACATGTGAAGTGAAGTGTGAATGTCAGAAATGTCATGCATTAGACATGTGATATGATAGAAAAAATGATAGTGTTAATAGTCTAACTTCTCAAAGCTAAATTATGGGTTCTTTCACAGAGTGTGTGTGTGTGTGTGTTTGCATGAGCCAATCAGAAAAAGAGAGAGAGAAACATGAGTCATCAGTTTTTGTGCCAACAGTGATCTCATCCTGATATGAGAAGAACAAAGTAAGTAAATAGTGTAGACTGTAAATATGTGGAGTAACTGCTAAGAACAGATAGAAACATTATTAGTTTTTAATTCCTCTCCTTTGAAATGTAACACGGCGCTTTTAGCACTGTTAAAGTAACAGCGCTTTTACGTTTCTGATGCAAAGACAATGCAGTTGCAAATGACAAACTTTTATAAATGTAAACTTTTTAAGTTATATCTCAAGGCCATTTATGCAAACTCATCTGTCTGCAAACATTTTGTAAGCCATTATCCTCCAGCTGTGAAGCTTCTTCCTCATTCTAAAGGCTCATTGCTGGTCATGGTCAGTCCGAACCCAGGAGGCCTGAAAAACACTCAGCATTTTGCAGAAAATACTTCTGTAAGAATCACATCAGAATTTCATTTTGTGAGAGATTTTGTGTCTCTCTGTATTACGCAAACATTCATGACCGATCCGTCTCTCTGTCTCTGTCCGTGGTGCTGAAGAGTTACACCTTGACCTTCATTTTCTTCTCTTTTAATTTTATATCACTCCTGACAGAAGTTAAACATCTTCACTGTAGTTCAGTACAAATATCAAAAGATTGCAAGAATTTTCTGATCATATAATTCAGTTCTCTGTATAACGCCACAACAGTCACAAGAATATTTTTTAATATTCAAAGTGACACAGAAACACAACTATTAAAGAAATTAATCTGGAACAACAACAAAAAAGCTAATTACTCTGGCAGGTAAAAAAAAAAGAAAAGCTTGAAACAGTTTCAGGTTTTACTCAGATGTAATTCAATCCCCATGTTGGAATATAAACCCAATCAGCAGATGTATTGCAGTTCTAATGTAGCAGTTAACTTTGTGTGTATTTACTGAAGCAAATTATTCAATCAAATGAAAGCTCTTATTGTTTTAAACTTTTTACCATTTTCTCTATAAAAGAATATTTTGGATTTAAAATTCTTCACACGTTTAGGAAACAGCCCAAGCAAAGACAAGTGTGTGTTGTGACATTTTTGGACTCCAGTGTAAACACTGTGTGTCACAATAAGACATTTTAAGAGTGTTTAAGATTTAGTTGACCAGGCAAACTTTTTTATGGATATGTAAAAAATTTCCCTGCAACAACCAGAATTGATTAAGAAGAAATTGGCTGATTCCTGTTTGTGATCCGACTGATTGGTGAATTTCTAGTTGCACAAATGCTGTAGCTTCATTAAAAGAGAAATGAATGGTGTCTGTGGAAGTGGTGTCAGGTAACCGGACATGAGACAGAATACTACAGACCAGGACCAGATGAATGTTTAATGTACATCCTCATGGCATGAACCCAAACTCAAAATGCATTTGATAGGTTTTACATTTTTTGTTGAGAAATAAATAACTTTTGTGTAATTTAATGCCTTATTTTCCCATTCTTATAATATACTGGGCCTGTCAGCAAAGATTTATTTATTTTTATTTTATTTTATTTATTTATTTGCATATATCTCTAACTTTTCTATGTCCTGTTCAGAGTTCCATTGTTCTCACCTTTTCATCCTCCAGGTTCTGCAGCGCTTCCTTTCCTCCGCTGATGCAGATCTGGACTTTCGGAGCGTCGCTTCCCGCGGGGTTTTCAGCACCTGCTGGGCTCCCTCTGCCCCCCTGACCGGCCTCTCGCTTAAGGGTCCTCGGGGTGCGAGAACCCCTCTGTCCGACGCTGAGCGCATCGAAATCAATAGTTTTACTGTCAAACGCGTCCTCCACGCTGCAGAACAAGCCGCCGCGTTTCTGCCGGGGGACCTGATCGGCCGATCCAGGACGGGCGAGATAAACCGGCAGCTCCTCCTCCGCTTTCACCCGCTGTGCGCTGCGCTGTGCCATCACTGGAGCTCCAGTCCGAGGAGGAGAAGGAGGAGGAGGAAGAGGACGACGGGGAAACTAGTGCCAAAGTGATGCGTGGATGCGCTTGTGTGAGGAAGCAGCGGAGGAGCAGACACGAGTTGAAGTGAGGTAAAGAGGTGGCGCTATGGGGAGCTGGCAGGACTTTATCCTTTAAGATGTGACTTTATACTCGATTTTTGTAACATTTTGTCCAAATAAAAGCAGCATAACTTCCGTAGAGGAAGCATTGTATCTTTTTTGCTGTTGTGATAGTGGTGGGTGATATGGCTTCCTGCCCAGGGCAGCATGGCCAGAGGGCGTCAGCAGGGGATTCAGTATTTTTTTGTTTCTTGTTCGCTGTTTATGATCATATCCAGTCTTTCACAATGGAGTAGCTGCTGATAAAGTTAGCATCTGACTGACAGGGAAGCTACAGTTTGGGTTAAATTTAAGAGCTTTTTTCAGATGGATTATAAGAATGGCAATAACAGAGAACAAGATTCTTCAAAACACAATTTTAGATTTATTAAACCTTTGTCTTCTGTTGTCAAAACACAAAAAGTCCATTTTCATAGCGTTGTTAGCAGTAGAACTACTTTAGGCAGTGAGTGTGAAACAACTATATCGACTAAATAGATTGTTTCTATTTGTATAATATAATAAAGTTTCTGTTAACACAGACATTAGAGTTGGCAGCATTTAAAAACGTCTTACGGTCATTCATGTTTGATGCCAATAATAGTTCTGAGGTGGCACACTAAAACCAAAAATTGTGACAAAAATGTAGTTTTATTATTCTGCTACCACATATTGGGGGTCAGGATAAGGAGGTGTCCAATCGGGCCTGTTGAAGTTGCTGAATTGGGGGGAAGTTGTCAACAGTGACATAAAATTGAACTACAACACATGCAATTCTCACACATTTGTTCACATCATCGCTGTCCTTTCAGCACCTCTTCAGCTACTGTGAACATAAGTCAAAGTATCATGAAGTTGATGATTTTCTTGATGCATGTCTGACCCTCCAGCGGTGCTGACTGCTGATGTCAGCACAACTGTGACAAGACAGCCTCAGCAACATGGGTGACGAGTGGATTCTGGAGTGAGGCTGCTGAGGCCAGGAGTCGGACCTGACGGCTGAGCAGGGCAGAAATGATGCAACAACTGCTTTAGAGAACAAATAAACTTTACCTGTTTCGTTGTTTGATTTCTGATAAACAATAAATAAAAGAAAAAACAGATGTAAAAGCTATACTGTTATTTAAAAAGATAGTTCTTAGATTATATTACCCTGATAAGCTCTTCCATCTGCTAATCTCCAAAAAAAAAAACAACAGAAAAAACTTTCTTTGTAACGGAGCCCTGGTCTGGTGACATGGGAGAACAAAAATGAATTATAACAAGCCATGGCCACAAGTTATTAAGTCATAGCCATAAACAATTAAGTTGTGGCCACAAGTTATTAAGTCGCAGTCATTAAGTGCAGTTATTAAGTTTTAGGCATGACTTCATAACTCGTTTTCTTTTTTCTCCCACGCCATCAGACGGACTCCATATTTTGCTGCTTTCACAAACAAAGTGTTTCATAAATTCACTGTGTTTGAAATGATCTTTGTTCACTGTGAAATACTAGAGGTAATCAGCTGCAGCCCAGATTCTTAAAGAAACATTTAAAAACACTTGTTTAGGTTTATGTATGTCTGCGCATGTGAAAGTTAATGAGCCTAACATGTTAAGGACTTCAACAGGTCATCTGGGGCTTTGAAAAGCATTTATGATGGTTTATAATTAAAGCTGGGGTGATTAACAAATATCACCCAAAGTGTTGAGTAACTGAAAAAATCTCAAAAGCAAAACAACCTCAGGTCTCATCTGACAGGATTTTATATCTGAGCTGAAATGCCAAGATCCTCTTAGTAAGTGTCCTTTTGTCCAGTAATGCTCCTAGCCTTTACACAGTAAACAGATAGTGCTCACACACTTTCATGTTGACACTATCCAACCCATCTCTCAGAAAGAATCAACATGATGTGAAAGAACAATGACAGGGCTGGAAGGTCGTACAGAGTGTGCGTATCCGACAGCGCAGTTAGATTTTCTGCTGTTGGGGCAGAGCTGTTTGACTGCAGGCACGCTAAACCAGACCACACTGACTTCCCAGTTTTTGGAGACATCATGACAGAGACAGTTGTTTATTTCATTTTTGTAGGACACTGTCAAAGTAAATCCCTTTTCATAAACAGACAGAAACTTTCCCAGCTGTGGACATTTTGACAAGCGCAGCCCTGCTGCACAAAGTTTTGCTCTCTGCGTCAAAATGTTCCTTCACCACATATTGCTCTGAGCTAATGAGGCTTTCAAATCAGTAACAGAGCAGGAAACTATCGCCATCTTCATTTTGCAATGGATACAAGGTGGCCAGCTAGTAAAACTGATGTTTCATAAAACAAAGCTCTCATGTTCCTCTGGCTTAAGTGCATGCTCATTCAGGCACGATGGATTAATGGCAAATAGGACGAAGTTTGGCAAATTCACGGCCACTGGTCTTCATGGATTTGGCACGAGAAGCCTCACGGCGGCTGAGACCTTTAAAGGAGGTATGTAGGCCAGACAAGTCGATGGAATTAAATTCAAATGGAAAGCAGGAATAAAGGAGGACTGACAAGCAGCAAGAGGGCTTGGATCACTGAAGGAAGGACAAAACATAAGGATGAGAATCACCAAGTTTGAAAGATTGTACAGATTTGATCTCTTTGAAAATTATAGGTTTTAAAAAGATTTATCTGGTGATATATGGTGATATTCTGAACCTCAATTTGTAAGTCTTGGATTTCACTTTGGCTCCGTAATTTTATTGCTTCCATATATTTTTGTTTATTTCTGCGTCTTGATAATTATGCATAATATTTTTGCTGCCTGCTGTTGACAAAACCTCAATGACTAATTGAAGACAATGTCTTTAAAATAAAGTATTTAAAAAAAATTCTGGTCTTTATTCTTTGGAAAAAGGCATGAAAACAGAAATTAAATTTTTTTTTTTTTTTGCATATTTCCCTTCCTTTGCTCATACTTTACAGGCCAGAAAAACAATATCAATGTGTTATGCTAAAACAAAAATACTCATGTTGACAGCTTTAAGACTGAATTCTTCAGCAGGTCTTGACTCTTCTCGTGGATCTCAGCCTTCAGTGTGGAATCGGATCACACCAGGGCTGCGTCCGGCGGCTGAACTGTGGCTGAGCAGCTGCCTCCGCCTGGGCTGGTTTGGCTCCTGACCAGCTGCTCCTCAAATTAAGTTACATTTCCTCCCAGGAAGTACATGATGTAATTTCAGTCTGAACCCCCACTCACACTGAAGTAGACCCTAATAAAGACTCCTACTGGGAGTCATTTACAATGGTCCTTCTACAAATGTATGTTTACACAAAGTTTTGGGAAAGAGGAAAACCATGAGGCGCAAACTCCTTCTCACTGAAGAGACGACGCTAAACACTTTGTTTCTGTGCAGCCCAAAAGCAGATACATAAACAGTAATAATTATGTTCCCAGGAAAACTATGCAGAGAAAAATGATACCTAACACCCGGGTTTCACTTCAAACTTTATTTCCCTTTTTGATCTAGTTGTAGGAGGCAGTTGTTTAGTCAGTCCACGTATTGCCCTCTGCATGAGTGGTGAAATGATGCAAAGACAGAATGATGTAATTTTTTAATGACAGACATCCTTTGGCAGGAGAAAGCTCCAGCACAAAACCAGTTTCAAACTTCCTGTTCTTGTCTTGCTTGGCTGGCAAGGACAGTAAGTGGAAAGACAGACTGTTATCCTGGAACCACTCGGCCATTTAGAGGCCACAATGTGGAAAAGCACAATGTTTAACAAGCTTGTTTGACAAACGACAATTTTATGTATTTCCAGAATGGACCACAAGTCTTAAAACAGTTAAACATTGAGCCTTTGTATGACAGAGCTGCAGTGAAAGAAATGCATCACAGAAACATTATTTGTGTAAAAAGGCATCAGGATGAGTGAACACATGATATATTTGTCTTTTAAATATCAGTGAAGCAGAAGATGGAAGGAATCTGGACCTTTAAAAGTTGAACAAAGCAGAACTCTGAGAGGTGGGACACAATGACGATGGCAGTTAAAGGGCAACAATGACAACAATAAAGTGATGTGAAAAAAATATCATTTCTGATTAAAGCCACAGAAACTGTTATGAACAAATGGAAAAAGTAATCAAACTTTTTTCCAACCTATACAACATGTGGAATTAAAAAATTCTAAGTCTAATTTATTAAATAAAATATATTTTATATATTCTTGCAAGGGAAATAAATAAAACATATGTGTGCTTTTGAAAACAATATTAGAAAAAAATCACCTTTGTAAAATATGTCATTTTTGGCCAAAAGTGATTTCTGCAATAAAAAGAATCACCCCTTTGTATTGCAAACCAGATCATTTTTGGCAAAAACAAACAAAACTTGAAGCATTATTTTAGGAAGGTGACGATAATTTTCATCACATCTTAGCTCAGCTTAATCTGCAGCAGTTATAAAATGCCTTGCAAAAGTATTTATACCCTTTGGACATTTCTGCATTTTTTTCAAAACCCCAAACTTTGGTGCATTTTTTTTTTATTCTGGTAGAGAAGCATAAAACAATGATCACTGGTCAATGACATAAACATGGAGCATCGTTCAGCCCTTCATCCAGAGGTGGAAACGTATAAGCATGACTCAACTGCAAAGTCACCTGGGAAAGGAGATAATTAGTCAGGGAAGATCTGGAGAACTGCTGGTGGTGAAGAGGTTTGGACAAAGTGAAAATGTTTGCTGTGAGAATTATTTCCTTCAGAGGGAAACTGGCAAGATGGTGGAATCTAAACACAAGGTTTCTTTATTTGTATGTGTAGAAAAATATTTTAAAAAATTGAGTAATGTCCCTTCTAATTCACAGTTCTGCTTTACTGTGTGCTGATCTATCATAAAATTCACTAAAAGTGAAATAGATTGATTGTAACATGAACTTATGCAAAAACTCAAAGGGTATGAATGCATTTGCAAGAAACTGTAGCTCAAACAGAATTCACCTGTTTATATGACAAATATTGCATAAAAACATAGTAGTATTTAAAATGCTCACTTTCAGCATAAAATTATGAAACAAGTGTATTTGACTTATTTTTTTTCTTTGCTACTTGAAAGAAAATATAAAGGGTTTTCATTATTATTGGAAGACACACAAGAGACAAAAACATAAAAATTTTAAATAGATGAAATGTGATGAAAAATAAATAACATTTCTGAGTAGAAAAGGGAGAATGCATCCAGGGCAACTGCCAGCAGAGTTAGCACAACAAATTTCAGTGGAGTGGCTGTAGTTGCTGCTCTGCATGGTAATGGGACCCCAATGTGAAGCGAGGCCTGTGAATGGAGCCCAAGGTCGAATGGAGGCAGCAGATTCCTTTAGTCCCGCTCAGGAACACGGAGAACAGGAACCTGCTAGCTAGTGAATATTTCAGCCTCTGGGCAGAGTTCGCTTCAGGGGAGTGAAGTCGGTGTAATGTTGCATTCACTTTCTCTTGTTTCACCCTGCAGAAGCAGACCTCTGCATGGCTGTTTGGGTTTAGTTCAAGAAAGTTGTTAGTATCAAAGAACTTTTGGTTAGTATAACAAGAAGCAAGAAAACCTGCAGTATTCTTAGGCTGGGGAGTGTTAGACTTTTTTCATTAAAAAGTCATTTAAATTAGATAAAGAATTTTAAGATAGTGAATAAATAAGAACTAGGTTTGAATTTGACCTAAATTTGATGCACAATATTGTAAAGTGGTATTAAAATATTTACAACTTTAAAAGGTGAGTTGGGTAAACTAGCGCCCCTTCTGGCTTGGAGATGCAACAGATTTTCGGTAAATAAAAACAAACAATGTTGGTCATTTCATCCCTTCGCCATTTTGTACTTTGATTCAATTAATTAAATAAAAATTCAAGTTAATTTAATTTTGGATTCAATTAATACAGACTTTGCAAAAAACCCTTTTAACTCCCTATTTTAATAGTTCAAATACCAAATATGCTTCAACACACTTAGTGGAAACCGTCTTAGCTCTGCTGCAGAAGCTAATATCTACTCTCCCTTATCGCTGCTTTTGGGGTTACAGCCAATCAGTACCAGGGAAATGGTGAACCTGGATTGGCTGCTTTGATACTGTATCAAGTTGAATTAATCTGAGGAATTTCAGCTTCTTAAGCTGCATTGTCTCTCCAAAAAATTTAGACATGCTCTTTGAAAGAAGTCGGGGAATGAACGGATTTCCCACAAATAATTTGGAGTTACGCTGCACAGAAAAATCCACAAATAGATTTTATTCACAGTAACCTGTGAATACTGAACCGGAAACATCCAGTGTATTTCATGAACTGAAAGAATTTGAAAGAGTTTCACGAGTATCTAACCTAAATTCAGGCCTTTCAGGGTTCCCCCCGTTGGAAATCCCTCATTCTTCCAGCACTTTGCTCAGAGTTTCAAGCCACTCCCCTTTGGGTCTGCAGGCTGCCTGAACACACAGAGTCCATGATCAATGTATGATGTCAAAGGAGGATTTGGGCACCACTAACTTCGACTGACGGAAGCTGAATTATACTTTAACATAACCCCCAGTTTCAGATTTCATTTGAGAAAAGACAAAAAGGGACAATTCCCAATCCTGTTTGTGGCAGAATTAGAATTAGACTCGAAGAAAAACCACAATACATGAAGTCAAACCAGGACTACAATGTTCAACACCATTATCAGATTCTTCAACAATCTGAAAAAGGTGAAATCTTACCTCTTTTTATAATACCATAAAAGGGTTTGTAAGTGTTTTTACAAATTTTAAAATCTCATATTGTCTCCTGAGCTGGTTGTGTTATTACACCCTAATTAAATATGAAAGGGAACACAGTCATATACGACCCATAGATGTGCTTGTGGGTACAAAACGGAAATGATGGTACAACATGACGAAGGAGAAAACTGACCTGGAGCCTGATTCACCCAGTACAATGTGTGAGCAGTACAGTGTAGAAAAGGAGAAGGAAAAAAGATACATTTGTTTTTGTTTTATCCACATTCATTCAGCTTTTCAGTTATAACTCTACAGGGCATAAAATCCATCTTTGCAGCCATCACCACAATAAACCAGAGCAGTTTATACTCTTTGTAAGTCATTTATAAACTGCCAAGTACATTAACTGTTGAAGCTGCTTTAGAGAGTAAAAAAAAGTACAGCTTATCACAAAAAATAATAAGGGAGACTACGTAAAATAATTAAGACCCATGTACATATCAACAGCATATATATATATATATATATATATATATATATACACATATATATATATATATATATATATATA
>CAEFZX010019631.1:0-10986 GCA_903066825.1 Alfaro cultratus | reverse complement strand
CTTTTGTCTTTTGTTGTGTGGTTGTTGGGGGTTTGTAATAACCTAAAAACTGCCGGTAAATATTATTATAAAAATTTTTTTGTTTATTTTTTTTTTTTTTTTTTTTTTTTGACCAGCAGTGTGACACTCAGAATTATTGTCTGTGTCAAAGTGAGGCTCAACAGATTTGCTTTCACAAGCAGAGCATCCTGGCTTTTGTCATGACGCTCCATATATGATATATATGAAACGTTATTAAAAATTTCTTTGGGTTTATTTCAAATGTATTTGACACAAAGAGGAAAGAGAAAAGAAGATGAAAAAGGTGGGGAAAATGTTTGAAAAGAAAGAAGGTAGAAGAGAGAAAGAAGCACAGAGAAAACAAAAGGCACCAAGAAACCACAAAAACAAACACATGCATATATAAAAACACTATAACATTATTGTAAAGTACATGGCAATATAAGTTGTATTTACTGGTAACCACAACCAGCTGAGAGTGTATATGAGTGAATATAAATGCTATTGAGGTACGTTGTTACTGCAGGAGCCTCTGCCAGTAGTCTATTCAGTTATAGTCGATTCTCATATCTTCACAGTGCTCCCTCTGGACTTTCTCCCATTGAGTTGGATTTCTCTGGTGGAATTTCAAGTGGGCCAATTAGCAAACAGAAAGAGAAGTTGTAAATGATGGTGTTGTTTTTCTGCGCCGCGTTAGAGTTGTAGTCCGACTGTACTTTTATCAATGGCACCGGAGGAAGTGAATGAAGCCATTCAGTCCATGTTGGCCACGCCTCCAAATACTGAATTAACATTAACAGCCTCTTGTTCGTCTCAGTGCTTTGCTCTTCACAGTGGAGGATGATTGTTTACAGCACAGGCAATTTCCAGAGGACATCACTGCCAAACATTAGCGATTGGGTAAAATGTAGAACTTCAACAGAGTTAATGCCTCCAGGAAGCAAATTGTTTCTCAATATCCAAGAGTCCAGACCCTCTGGATGAAGCAAAGCACAGATCAAGGGTCTGGTTTTTACCAGGCTAGTTTTCCAGGAACCAGCAATTTTTTCTGGAATTGTTTGGTTCACCTTGCTGGTTCTCTTACTCGAGTCAGAGACAAATGAGATTACCAGGATAGAAATCTACACCAGAAAATGGACTTAACAGTACGTCTTGCATGAACCCAGAATAAAATGGTTGGAGGACTGAGGTCCTATATATTTCTTACTGACTCAGTATTCTTAGTTGGGGTTTTTTGTCTTTGTTCCACTCAAAGGCCTAGTCTATATATAGCTGGATATATATTAGTAAAAAAAAAAAAATCTACCAGTAGAACTATAAAATTTTAAAATCAATATTAAGGATTTATTGACTTGAAACAAGCTCCTGTTTCCTGCTGAAATGTCACTTGTAAGTTAGTTTTGTCTAATTGTAAGTGTACTATAATATTTGCACTAAAACCTAGACAAGAAATACTTGGTGACTTTGTGTTTTTGCAGTGCAACATGCAGTGTGATGGGAGTTGAGGTTTGTGCAGCAAATTATTTTGTTAACATGAATATTTACAGCAGCAAGTCCAAACCAGCATGTACACCCAAAGGAAGAAAGAAGATGTTTTCACATTTGACACACTTCAGCTTCTGCAATATCCTAATCTATCTTTACACTTGTGTGATTTTTTATTTTTTTTTCAAAGTAGTCCTACAATACAAAATCTTAAAATGCTTAAACTGAGACAGCAGTTTACAAAATCTGAAGCCCCAAAAGAAACAGAACCAAATGTGTAGTTTGTGTTTTGGGTGATAATAATGTAACCCAGATACTGTGTGCAGATTTGTCCCTCCTTCCTGTCTTGCTTCTTTTTTCAGTTCCTCCCTGTCAGCATTTGCCAGTTCAGCGTGGGGTTGGTTTCTGTGCCCCTGTTCTTAATTGGTATTAAAGATGCCCAGGGCCCTCAAAACACACAGAACCAGTCTCACACACACAGAGTGATTGTACACTGCTCTGCAGTGGCAGTGGAGAGTGGCTGATGTGTGGAAAAATTAGCTCTGGGTGTCGAGAAAGCGGGGAGAAAAAAGCTTGTGAAGTAGTCCTTTGCGGGATGAAAACTGCAATGATATGGAATATTCTGCTCTTAATTACTGCCTGTTTACTCAACCCTCCCCCAGCTTTTAACCGCCCCACCAGCAATCACCTCCAACACATCCTCCTCCCTCTCTTCCATTCTCCCTCTCCGCCTTTCTCTGTTCTAACCTGGCATCTTTAGCGCCTGTACTACAAAGGGGAAGAAAAATGGAGAGTCATTTGCCCAAAAATCTAAGGAAGTTGTTAGCGAATAGGGTTTTAGCAGAGTAGTAGAAATAAGAGTGCCACAGTTCCTGTTCTTGTTTTTTTTTTTTCCATGACAGTAAGTGTATCTGGAAGTGTCAAAACTTAAAACTACTGTTTAGATTTTTATTTTTTTTTAGCGATTTTGGAGTTACCTTGAAACGTGTGTGAATTCAGAAAGTGAAAATAATATCTCTGTGGACAAAGGACCTGCAGTGCTAAACTGTTTTTACCGCCGTACATAAAAACACATCACGCCTGCAAGCTTTTATCCAGCCAGGCTTGATTTGTCACCAGCTTGGCTCTTTTGCAGCAACACCAAGTAACATTAGCTGCCTGCACTGTGGATGCCTTGAGCTTAAAACGGCTTAAAGTCGTGAGACACGTTGAAGTTTACACAGCTTTTCAAGAAACACCACAGCAAAACCAACATCAGGGCTAGGTTATGTCAATATGTGTGATTTTCAAAATAGACAGCTGGCTTACTCTAAAAGTGGGTCATCACTCTTGGTTTGTGTGGCCAGAAAGTTTTTATTTTTTCCCAATCTAGTTTAAAGTTCCATTTATACAAATGATATTTGGGAATTTATCATTTTCTTCTTCTTACCTCTATTTCAAACATTTGTGTTTCGCCCTCCCAGAAACATCTCTGGTGTGTTGTGCAGCAAACCAATGTCGAGCTTTTTCCCTTAAAGCTCAGCTTCCTCTGACTTTTGGTTGGTGAATTGGTGAGTGGATGGGTGGGGGGAGGGAACAGAAATACTTCCCTGTCTCATGGTGTGCAAGATACTGTATTAAAGCCATATTTCGCATCACCCTTGGCAGAAATATAGGGTGTCTTAAACAATATGAACTATGTGTTAAGAAATAAATTGCTTACACCAGTAGAATTCTTACAGGAACACTTCAATCCAGACCCCCAAGACCAACCAGATCATTATTTCTTGCACATTTTCCCCAGCGCAAGCAGACATGGTTACTGATTGTAATAAAACACGCCGTGTAAGGTTAGGGGCTTGTGGAAAGGCTACCATGACAGTGACAAAACGACGTGCCATTCATCTTCTTCATTTACACTTTTAAGGTTTCAAAGTTCTCAGCAGTGGCTGGAGTCTGAAGCCCTGGGTTAAAAGTGGGTCGTCAAAAGGGTTTTAAAGGAATCCATGATTAGTTGTAAAAGTAGATTTTCTTTGAGAACTATTTTCTTTAGATGTAAAAACTGTACAGAAAGACTACTGTAGGTTGTTTATTATAAACTGCAATGAAATATTGTCACATGGACATCGCCATGTTGTTTACGCTGCAATGTGAGAGAGCAGTTATACAGAAAAAGCATATGACAGAGAGGGAAGACATTCAGTTTCAGTTTCTGATTGGATACTGTATATTTTTGGCACACTCTCTTATGCACTTTAACACAATTCAAATCAGTTTGAAATAAAATATAATTGAAGGAAGCAAAGATAGATGCATCAAAACAGTTTGAAGGGCTTACATGTCTTTATTCGACTCAGCATTTCAAAATAATTTACACCCAATAACTTTTTTCCCATTCTGTGATGTAGCAGCCACAAGCTCCACTGTGATTTAGTGGGATTTCTTCCAGTCCTCAACACTAGTCCTCTCTAGTCTCTTCTTCATGGTCACTCAGTTTGTGAGATCTGGGAGGGTTTAACACAAATGGATGGTCAAACTTTTTTAATAGTTTTAAAAAATAATAATAAAAAAATACGTACATTTTGTCAGTGTAACGTGATGAAATGTGTGAACTTTGGCAAGGCTGTGTAGACGGCAGTACGGTTCAGTCCTCTGCAAACAGCGACTGTTTAGGTGGTTTGACTGAATGAAACTTTTAAACTCTCAAATGTGAGCAAATCTTATTCGATATTCTGCTAAAGTCGAAAAAACAACAACTTTGTGATTGCTGTGTTTGCATTAAATAAGAATCATAATTAAAATCACACGAGAATAGGTTTGTAAAAATTGTGTAATTATGGTCAATGGAAATGAAACTACTGACCAAATAATTGGCCAATTTAACATTTCAAAAATAAATTTGCTCTATGGAAACATGACAGTTTGGAAAATAGAACCTCACTTTTCAATAAAAGTTTTGGCCATATTGAAATTGGTTTATTTCGCAAAACTGCAATGGAAGCATTTTTATTTTTTATTTTTTTGCATCACATGAACCAACGGATCAAGAACTGGAATTTCAAAATTGTTTTTTTCAACATTAGTGGAATATCAACAAAGTTTTGCGCACATTTGTAACGAAGACACAGCTACTGTGTCATTGGTGTGACATAGTAATAAAGCTAGCTATGCTGAAAATAATCATTAAAATAGGAGAAAAAAGGAACAAAGAGAGAGAGAGAAACGTTAGACGTGTCAAAGACCTCAGTGACATGTTCCTTACAGACCTGGGCTCTTTCAAACCATGACACTCTACTCAAAAGGACTCCTTTCTCTCATCTAATAAATGGTCTCCCTACTCAGTGCTTTAAAAAAACAAGCACTGCACCTAGACATCAACAGTGCACGCACACACACACACACACACACACCTCCTGGTAGCAGAAATTTTGACAGATCCCCTCTGACAGACTGGCAGGGAGATCAGAGTGAGGTGAGTGATGGAGAGGGAGGCAAAAGAGAAGAGGGATGGAGGGATGAGGAATACCCGTCAAATCCGTGACAGAATACAGGTGTTTGGGTTTGCCAGACAACTGTTCAGCCGCCTCCACTCCCCGCAGCATCCTGCCGTATCAGACTACTCCGCCGTCATTGGCCACCAGTCTCCAGAAGTCTGCCAGAAAGCTTCTATTGGGAGCTGAAGTATGGTAAACTAAAGAGAGGGAGGAGAGAGAAGTGTTTGACAAAGAGTGGAGAGAACAAGTGCTCCTCTTGAAAAACTTCCCTCCCTCTGTTGCTAACATTTGGCTGAACTTTGAGGTGGGAGCCTCCCACATGACTTATTTTCTGTAAGGTCAGACATAGAGAGAGAGAGTAAAAGACTGAAACAAGAATGTACTGCAAAGGTGACGGTTAGGGGTAACAGTGAAGCCGGAGCTAACAGAAATACCAGGGCTTTGGCAGGTTATACCAATACAGATGTAGAGACTCCATCTCTCTCAGAGTTTCTTTCACTTGTTCTGAAGTAGTGAAATATGGACAGCAAAGCCAGAAGTAAAGGTTCAGGTGGAATATTAAAGCCATATACACTCACTGGTCACTTTGCACCGACAGAATTGGGCTAGACCCAGTTCTGCTTTTATTAAGGCTGATAGTCTGGTAGACCCGGTTTGACTAGGGAACAAAACTGAACATTTGTTACAGTTTTATCTGGGGCGGTTCTCTTTCTCACTGCACTGAGTCAAACTAACCACAGCCTTTGAGCAACATGTTCACCTCCTCACTAGTGGTGGCGCTGCATCAAGAACCACTGAAGGAAACGGCGAAACGCAACATCCTTCTTCACAAAATGTTAACAGAAAAAGGAACAGGATTTGATATTATTTAACTTTTGTCTTTGGACAAAAAGACAAAAGACCACAAGCCACTATTAAGGACGCAGCCATCCATCTCCAACGCCGAACCATGGATTCGTTCACACCAAGCTTACATGTAGCGGCTATCGATCTGTGCTACCAGATCGATAGCCTTCAACTTAAAAGCTGCATCATATGAACTTCGTCTTGTTTCCATGGTGAGGAGGAATGAGTTTGAAGAAATTTCTCCGTAGTGTCTGCTGCTAGCATGTGCTTCCTTTTTCTAAATGAAAATCAGCACTTTCTTCTTTGATTTCCAATTTTGACTTCTTGTGATTCACTTCCTGTTATAGAGCCCCCTGGTGGTTGAAGAAAAATCCACAGAAAAGCCTCACCGGGCTATAAGCTGCATGGTTCAAAGCGTGGGAAAAAAGTAGCGGCTTATTGTCCGAAAAATACGGCACTAAGGGCTGGTGTGGATGCAGCCTTATTCCTCTGACAGCAAAGTGTCCAAAACATTTATCAGAGATTTCAGTCCATGTTGACATGAACCCAGTACTCAGATGCTACAGGGTTTTTTTTATTATTATTTTATGATTTACATTCAGTTAAAAAAGAGGTGATCATTGTAAAGGGAAACATGACTACACAATTTTATGTAAAAGCATGGGCTTTACCTGACACTGCCTGATCATTAAATTGCATAACATTTACATTGGCATCATTATTGGTGTAACAGGGTTATTTTTTTTAGGCATAGTACCAAGAAAATAAATAAATAAATAAATAAATAAATATAAGAAACGTAACTGCGCACTGACTTTAAAAACAAAATATCTTTTTTTATATTTGTGAAAATACTCCAGTCTTTAAAAATACTCCGATAGGAAGATTTTTCTGTAAGAAACCTGCAGTTTGCGAGTGATCCTGAAAGTATTAGAGCCATAAGTTAGCTACATAGTCGATGCATTGAATGGGGATTGAGGAGGTTTACACACACGCATACACACATGCACATATACATGTTGTCCTCGCGTAGTGTTACCAGGTTTATAGAGAATTTCCTCTTCTGATTTAAACTGATTTCTTGATACAGTAATCTGGATGCATGCTTGTTTGTGTGTGTTTACATCGTGGACCTTTGGAGAAAAACTGTGCAGGTTTTTGTTGACCATGCCCTGTTGTTACAGCAGATGACGTCATTCCACTAGGACGTAGATAAGAGAAAGGCAATGTTTAACCACACACAGATAGTCCAACTAAACCATCCTGACTAGCAAGAGCATAAACATTTAGCCTAAAGAAATCAATTTAGATAAAACATTGACCCCAGTTAAGATTGGAGACATAAACAGGAGGGAAGCAGGACACACATAATCCCTTTTCACTTCATTTTCCTTTTGCTTCTGTAAGTTCTTTAGCTTTCCTGAATGCTAATTCTGTTCCTCAGCACGGCAAAGCTCATACTGGATAATCTGTATGGTAATAGAACTGCTTGAGCCCAACTTAACACACAAATGTGTCAAAAATGCGGTCAGAATACAAAGAAACAGAAATACGAGATCATGAAAATGAATCCGCTCAACTCAACAGGAAAAAATATATATATTGTATATATATATATATATATATATATATATATATATATATATATATAATAGCCTGCCATGATATTCAGTGGTATTAATTTTCTAATTCCACATTTTCCATGTTCAGATGTTCAGGAGAGAGAACTAATAGCTGAAATTATATTTGGTAATAATTAATGCAGAGTGGACTCCCTTTGAGCACCGGAGGGAACCGGCTGAAATTCATCAGAAGGAATCAGATAACAGCTCTATGATATCATGTTTTCTACCATCTGCCGGTTGCTCAAAGTTTCATCAGGGAGCATGTTTAAAAATAAAATAAAAATGACTACATCATTCTTTAGCTCACCACAAGCTGACTTAGCAGAGCTTGTTGCAGTAAGACAGCGATATCTGAAGGGAGCTGTTTCTAATGTTACACAGTCACAAATTAACAGATTATTTGGGTTATTTAGCCTGTCAAAAAAATGAGAATTTATTTTTCAAAGTCATATTTCCACCATGTTTCATTTATAAAGGTCACCACTTAGTTGCCATTAGTAAGCTAACTATTTGGTTTCCAAACTAAATATTTAGCTAGCAAGTGAAATATTTAGCCAGCTAGTTAGCAGGCTAACTAGCAGGCTAAATGCTAGGCTAACTAGCAGCATTTAACTAGGCATTAAATGCTAGTTTACTGCAGTATTTAGCTACTGCTAGTTAGCTAAATACTGTTAACTAGCAGTATTTAGCCTGCTAGTTAGCAGTCTAAATACTTCGTTTAAAGCTAAATAATTAGTTTGGAGCTAAATATTCAGGGTTTGAGCTAAATATTTCTCAGACATTGTTATTGAAATTTCCCGATCTTGAAAGACTTTTTACCTCACTGAACACTTGAACCTGTCTTCCTCCATACCGCTAGTGAACCTAGTGCTCAGTTCCTGATTTTCTGTTCTTTTCTGGATTTTTCCGATTGCCAGGACTGGAGCCAGTTTATTTCCACGTCTGTAATCCCTGTGGTTTGGTCCGGTGCCGGTGTTCTATCAGATCATCACACGCTGTCAGAATAGCATACATGCAGTGAGTATGCATGCCTGCGCATGTGCATCAAGAAGTCAGACCTTCAGAGGAGTTGTCAGTTCAGCATACGCAACAAGTTACAACAAAAATAAGTCAATAAATTGTTTTCAATGATAACTAGACAGATATAGATGCATTGTCGTGGTTTCAAAGTGTATTCAAAGCAGAGACTAGCTGCAGTCAACAAAAACACACAGCTGTGTAAAACTTGCCTCCCTGTTGCTTGAAGATGGTCTAACTAGTTTACCGCTAAGTCAGGATATCATACAGCTTTTAATAACAAAGTGTATGACGATCTATGTCCTGATTCTATGTTGCTGATTAAATAAAATCATATGGTAATGACAGCGTATACTTGTCTGACAGATAGAACCGTCAGTTCGTGCTAAGCGTATGAAGATCTGACAGAACATCGGCCATGTTTTATCCTTTTGAGCATGTGTCTGTTTCCTATCCACCAGAACTGGTAGCCAGTATTAAACTGCTGAAGTAATAAACTTTTCAGCCTGCTGACGTTATAAGAACATAACCGCAACATTACATGTCAAGACTGAAGATGATAGAAATTGTTAGAAAAAATTATACAGATTGTTTAGTTTATATTGGAGAAAGCTGTGGCCAATGAAAAGAAGAGCAAAAACAGACAAAGTGTGTAAATAAAAAAGAAATGGGGGGGAAAAAATGCAGAAAAGAAATAGACAAAACTTATATCCTGAATTGGCAGAAATTAGTTATGCACTTTGATCATCTGCCTATTAGTGATTAAGGGAGAATAATGAGGAGACATTCTAAATGTTTTGATTGTAGTCTGCATTTTTCTAAGCAAAAATATCCTTCCCCAAGCTTTGAGGTTGGTGCAACCCGCTCTTGGATTGGAGGGTGGGGAGATGGGGGGGCTGGAAAAAACAGGGAGTGCCGACCTGCTTCCAATCCTGCTTTGTTAATTCATCTGTACCACATCAGCAGTTCCTAATGAATGCTGCTGGATATGCCTCATCGCAGGGCAATCTTGTCTTTTTGTACAACAAGATAAAGAAAATTCTAACCTTGCGCAGGCAGAATCGACCCGCTGCAGGTATCCACGTGTCGACCTTTAGGACAACTTCAACTTAAAGACACACGCGTGACTTTTGCCATGTTTTGGGGGAGCGGGACACTAAATTGGCCCCCATCTTACCGCCGGTGTACACAGGCAGTAGACGTGTCTCAGTTCTTAAGCGGCCCGCTAATCACACAAATTATTACTTCCAATTAGTGCTGTGGTAGTAATTAATTTCCCCACTATCACATCGCTTAGCTTGCTTTCTCACCATGGCACCTGTTTTCTCCAATCCCGTCACCCTTGTTTGTTTATTCCTCAGACATTATTTACATTTAAAGGCTTAATGAACAGTGTAAGCCATGCGCTGCTTGTGTATAGGTGGTTTGAAGGCGCCAAGGGTCACAGACAATGGGACTGCAGAGCAGCGCTGGGGAAAACTCCCACCGAGAGCGTTCTTTACACCAACACTGACTGCGCCCTCCCTTCCTCTTCCACCTCTCTAATATGGATTAATAAAGTGATAACGGTCTTTGTTAATTAATATGAGCATGCAGTACTAATTACTCCGCCGAACGACAAGCAAGCTGTTGAACCCGTAAAAGGAATGGTGTCAGATCCGGCTGGCAACGGTACAACGCTGGGGCTGCGTTCTGACGAGGAATAAAAGGGAAAGGGGCGCAGGGAGGGAGACAGAGAGGCTTGTGAATAATCGTGGTGCAGTCGGGAAGCTGTGGTGTTCATAAGAGCAGTTAAATGCGCACAGGAAGACGTGTCAGTCAGCAGTCAGTGTGTGTAGCCCACACACTGTAGGAGCAGTGGAGAGCCAGGCGCTGCAGAGCAGCCTTCAGCTACGCTTAGCAGTTAGCAGAAAAACTTAAAAATATGTGACGTGCCACAGCAAAACCAGGAAAAAGTCACCAGATAGAGGAAAAAAGATCAATTTCTGATGTATGTTTGCTAAATATACTAGTTCAGTTCATGAAGAAGCCACAGCATGCTTTAGACAGCAGTTTCTGAGGTTTTAGATAGAGAAGCACCGATCCGATATTAATATCTGTATCAGTCCCCATGTTGACAAAACAATTCTAGATCAGGTATCAGTGACAATGTGTCCGATCCATAAGGGTAGATCTATTCTGTCTACTTCTATGCTTTGTACTCTGAGCAAAGTTTATTTATTTTACATTATATTTAGAATAGCTAATAGCACTTTCTGAACCATTTGAATGAAGGTTTGTTGCAGTTTATTTTTACGTTTGACCAAAGTAGTCAACGGTTTGATGTTGTCAGTTTCAGTTTCTTTCTTATCTACACTCAACAAAAATATAAACGCAACACTTTTGTTTTTGCTCCCATTTTTTATGAGATGGACTCAAAGATCTAAAATTCATTCCAGATAAACAATATTACCATTTCTTTCAAATGTTGTCCACAAATCTGTCTAAATGTTTGATAGTGAGCACTTCTGCTTTGCTGAGAGAATCCATCCCACCTCACA
>CAEFZX010019630.1:0-75208 GCA_903066825.1 Alfaro cultratus | reverse complement strand
TAGATAGATAGATAGATAGATAGATAGATAGATAGATAGATAGATAGATAGATAGATAGATAGATAGATAGATAGATCCTGACCTACAGTTGAAACTAATACTTTCATGCATTGAATAAAATGACATAAACATTTTGTTTTTCTCACTGTTTAAAGTTAAATCAGACCAAACTTTTTTTGTTTTGGGTCAGATAGAATTACCCCAGTTATTTCTATTTGTTGTTAGAAAACCTGAAGAAACTGCCGATGTACTGGGATGTTCACACAGAACCATCCACTGGATTTTCAGACAATGGTGCAAAAAAAGAAAATACATTGTTGATGATGTCAGAGGCCAGAATGAGGCCAGAGTGGATTGAAATGACAGCTCTGCAACAGTAGCTTGAATATTCACTCATAATCAAAGTATAATGAACACCATATGTGAACACATAACATGTAGATGGGCAACAGCAGCAGAAAGCCACACCAGGTGCCACTCTGTCATCAAAGAAGCAACTGATGCTACAACTCAGAGGACCACCAAAGTTGGACAACAACAGTTTGTTTAATGAGCCTTCATGTAAGCTGTCACAGTCAAATGGTGTGGTCAAAACTTGGAGGTAACAACATGAAAGCATGGCTTCATCCTGCTCCGTATCAACGGCGTACGCTGCTGGTGGTGGTATGCTGAGGAGGTGTTTTCTTGGCAGACCTGTTGGTACCAACTGAACATTGTTTATATACCATCACAGGGCAGTGTTCCCCAACCCTGGTCCTCAAGGAACACTGCCCTGCATGTTTTAGATATCTACCTGCTTCACCACATGTGATTCAGATGATTGCAGTTCAGCTAAACGTCTGTTAAACAGCCATCAATTAAATCAGGCTTGCTGAAGCAGGGAAACACCTAAAACATGCAGGGCAGTGTGTATCATGGACCAGCTGGGAAACTTTGACCTGGAGTGCTGTTGCTAACCAGGTCCTTCTCTTTATAATCACAGCATATCCATCTACAGATGACAGTGTAATGTACCAGCTCTACAGTCACTTCAGTCTGGTTTCTGGAACATGGCAAAGATGGCTTTCACAGTCACCTAATTTCAATTCAAAGGCAGTAAATCAAGGCAGTTCTGATGGCTAAATGAGGTGGAACCTGGTTATAACAACATGTTCTCAATAAAATGTGTGCTTATCTTAACTGTACCTTTATTATTCCATATGTTTGTATTTTTTTTTTCTTGCAAAAGACCTCTGGAAAAATCAAAATTGAATAATTTGCAGTCTTAATTTTATTCTAATTTGATAACTATTTTGTACGGAAGCTGAGAGCAGACATTTCAGGATATAGTTTTTTATTATGGTTTTCTCAAGATAATGAGTTAATATGGAGAATTTTGTTTTCTCAAGATTGCAAGACGATTGATGTGTGTGTTAAACCTGACTCCATGCTGACACAAGGGCCTGCATTTGAAGGATGGAATCAGATTTATCACACACACAGCAGTCATCGTGATCTTAAGAAAACCATTGGGAAAAAGTAGATGCAGAAAACGTTCACTCTTGGATTTGGTAATATTGAGGCTTTTTTTGTTAATATCTTTGGAGTTTCTAATCACTTTTTCTGGTCGTCTTTAGTGAAAGTTTGCACTTTTTGACACGCGCCTCAAAAGTTACTCCTGCCATCTCACCTGTCAGCATTTGCACAGTTTGCATCATCGCCCTGCTGAGCCACCCTTTGACACATTAGTTTGGTGATGCGTTTTGTTAACTTTATAGCTGACACATGCGGTGTCAGCTTTGACAAAGAGAACAGGGGTTGCCCAACTGCTGCATAGCTTTACAAGTCTAAAACAGCTGCTGAAACCAACTGTCGTTGGGCATTCTTGGGCAGGTCCAGTGATGGAAGAGCTTTGCAATGTTTTGCGGCAGAGAAAAACACTGCCTTGGTTTGGAAATGTTTCATTTGGTTGCCCTTTTTCTTTACCACTGTGCATAAAACCCCTAAGTGTGCTGTTATTGTGAATAGTAAAACCAACAGCATGGAAAATAAAACAGTACATTAGAGGAACGGGCAAGAAGTGCTTCTTGATTTTTGACTAGAAAAATCAATAAGTTATGGTTTGTTTATTCGTTGTTTGTCCCTTTATTTCCACATGCCTTCTTGGATCCTACAGAGCAAATCTTATTGAAAAGAGGACTGTGTTTTACATTTCTGTAGATTTTACTCAAAATGCAAGCATCCTCTGCTATTCTGCAGAGCTCTATTGCAGAATACAGAGATTTTCCCCGGATTTGGATTGACTTCCGCTTTAGCTGGATTAGGCAGTCCAAGATGATGTCATAGAGCATGATCTAACTCTGTGGCCAGATGACTGAATCATGCGTTTTCCTTTAATTTGGGGGTTATTAAATGAACAGAACTTCTCTATGCGAGTTTTAAAAGAAGACTATTGGTATGTGCCTGGGGTTATTTTCTCGCTTATGGTTCATTTGAATTGCTCAGAATTAGGAGTAAAATTAGTACTTTGCAACAGCTTTTATTGGATAGGGTCTGTTTTCAATTATTCATTAAGCACCAAAATGTACTTGAAAGAAATGCCAAGAGACAAAGCAAGAAAGGAGGTCATCGGACAAAACATACAATTCTAAATAGATGAAGAATTTAAATAACTATAATTTTCATTCTGGGTGTTAAACAAGCATAAATTCTTTGGTTGCATTTAGCTTTGGTGGAGTTGATTGAAACTATTCTGAGAGCTTTGTTCTTTATTTCCCAACTTCTTGTTAGGAGAAGTCTAGGTAACATGAAATCCATGAAGAATTACTTGCAGTTATACATGGCTTCAGATTAGTGACTTGGTTAATGTTGACTGTTTGCAAAGTTGACAATTTTGTAGATGTTTGCTAAAATACAGTCAAGCATTTTCTTGCTGTTTGAGTTTTGACCAAATGTAGAAAATAAAACTTAACTCTAGAAAATGTAGCTTGCTTTAAAGTGATTGCAAATAGCCTGATTTTAAATGTACTTAAGCTTCTAATATTTTGCTTCTGTGACTTGATTTAATTTTTTTGCTAGCTTGCAGTCCTAAAGACCCATCACACACTGTAAAACATTTGAGCCACTTTTAGTTGTCCTCTATTCTTTAAGTCAAATAAAGTCAGTGAGTTTTAGATTTTAAACCTAAATGTGTGAGTTTGTGAAAGATAAACTTACAGCAATAAGTCATGTTAACTTTTTTTGTCAAACCTCCAAGAGTTGAATAAACAAGAGTTTTTAGGTTAGCACTTAAAAAAACCGAACAAAAACACAGCAGAGGGAAGTATTTCCCAGAATGTTTAGCGTCACGTTTTTGTATCCTGAGATGGATCTGACTCTTGTGTTATTAAGGCAAATGTTTATTTTAATGTCCTGTTCACATTAAATGTTTTTGAGCAGAATTCATTGGGATGTTTACTAAAATCCCAATGATTTTAGTAAACATCTGATTATCAGATCAGACATTTTGTTCATGCAATTTGAAACAAGTATTTAAATTATTATAAAGTAAAATAATTATTTTATCTTAATATTGTGAGTAAAATAGATAAATGTGGCTCTTTAACTAGGTGAGGACAGTTCTTTTCTTGTATATTGTGAAATAATTATTTGATTTAAATTGCAGCATTTAGTTCAAACTCAGTTCAAGATTAATGAACTTAAGAAACAATACTTAGACAACTTGTCTCAAGTTATTAAATCAACTTCATAAACTTTAATTTCTGAGTTAAAACCAAAACAATTTTCTTGTTGCAGATTGACTTTCATTTTCAAGTTAAACCACCTTCAAATATTTTGCAGTGCAGCAGAGATGGACAACTGGCAACAACACATATTTTCATCTGAATCACTTTAATTACTCAGCTGGCCTTCTATTTTTGTACTTTGTGTCCCACTCCACCCACCGTACCTCTCATGCATTTGGTCTTTCTAACAACTGATGCTGCTCAGTGAAACATAACCCACAGAGAAGGCAACCCCAGCTGTGATCCTTGGTTCTGACAGTCATCGCTCCACTATTTAGCTAAAATGCACAAATGTTATCATGAACACCATCAGAAATCACTTGAATATGAACCTGTTTTTTGACATGCTTCAAGTTTGCAACAGGCATCTCTCTAAAAGATAAAAAAAATATATATGAATTATGTCAACAACAAAAAAAAAAAACATTCAACATGTGTCATTGTATATTATAAAATTTCAATGACATCATATTTATTTGTAGAAGTATACCACACAGTGCGATTCTGTTAGCGGGCTAGCTGATTTTTAGCACCAATATGCCATGCAAAGCTCACAGTTGTGTCAGCAATGAGCTCATTCATTCCACTAACAGGGGGTGACATGAGCAAGTGAACAGTATTGTAGAACTTTCAGGTAGGTCCAGGTTATTGCGTTCAGGTCTTCAGGCCACCTAGTATGTCAGAGCAGCAGGGTTCTCCTTTGCCAGTCTCGTATTGAATCCAGATTCTTTGAGGTGAAACATGATGATGTCTTCTTTTTAAGATAAAATCGGTAAACTGAGTAGTTTTTAGGATGGTCAGGAAACATCTGTGAAAGTTTTTCCAAGTCATGTGTCGGTATTTTTTTTTTACGTACTTTCAATTAGAAAATAACAGAAAAGTATTACCCCACGATAAACATTAAAGCACAATAGCGGTGTTTAAAATGACTCACTTTACTTTGGCTTTCCCATATTTTTCCATCTGCCCACAGAAGTCTGATTTTTCTCCTGTTTTTTGTGTTAAGTTTTGACATGCACCCTGATTACAGAGCTAATCCATCAACAGTCTGAGCATGTAAATGTTTAGAAATAAATACGAAGGTTTATTCCTCTTTTTGACTTATTTTCTCTACACTGAGAGTGTTTAATAAAACTGCACATTTGGCCAGCCTCACCTGTTTTAGAAGTCAAGCACAGGGGCGGAAGCGCATGATTAAAGTTTTTGTATATTATTAAGACATTTTTCTTCAGGATAAACTGTTTTCCACCAAAGCCATGAAGCCACTTGCTGCTACAATGACATCAGCGATTAAATATTAAGCTTCCTTTTTAAAGTGCTAGATATATTAGAAAAAAAGTACTTAAAAAAAAAAAAAGTTCAGCTTTTGATGTGGGAAAATTGTTTCCTGTCCTTTGAAAATATGATGTCACATAATGGAGTAGCTTCATCTCATTATTCAGCCTTACTGCCACCTGGGGGTAGTTCAAATTACACAGAAAACTATAATAAAACCATATATGACTCACAGTTGCCCTAAGCACCTCACCTTTTAGTGCCAAAAAGAGAAAAGTGTCTATACCTTAAAATTTACATTTACATTTTCAGTAATAATTTGTTTTCCTGTGAAAAACGCACAACACTACTGAAATGAAAGAAAATGTTTTGTAATTATATGCAATGAAACCACTGAGCTCAGGAAATGGCCATTTTGAATTTGATGAATTGGAGATAAAGGTGTGACTTGATGACTAACTAGACGACAGACAGAAAACCCTGGAGGAAGACTAAACAGAAACAAACATTTCAATTTTCTATTTCCTTTTAGAGAACAAAAATGTCCATGAATTCAAATCTTTTGTTAGTTATTCTCTCATTCTAAATATTAAGCGTTTATAATGAGATGCAGTTCAGTCTCAATTTAAAGAGGCTCAAGTTTTAAGTTTTATATCATGTTATAATGCTATTCACTCATCAAAAAGATACCTGGAGTGTTCAGGAGTGTTTTCGTGATCATTTCATTCATGCTTGAGAAATAATTTAATCTACTGTGGCAGCAATTCATCTGTGCAAATGACCTTCGTCATACTCATGAATCAAGATTTTTTCTCATACCTATTACTGTTTTGTCATGAAGTTTGTCTGGTCCAGCATACCAAATCTGGTTATTGTTGAGTTTTAAATCAAAATATCCTCTCCAACTCATTTAAAAAACATATGTATAACACATTTATATATAAAATTTTGCTTAATAACATTCTCAGTGACTGTAAAAATTGCTGCTTGTTGTGAAGCAGCTGTGAAAATGCTAATCTGCTGAATGGACACACCAAAAGATGCTCAAGAAATTGGAAAAACTGAAAAATTGGCAAAAAGCTGACAAAATTCAGAAAACAGAGGCCTTATGCCCATTGTTAAGCATGGTGGAGGGTCAGTGATGCTGTGGACTTGTTTCTCTTCCAAAAGGCGTTGGGAACAAAGTTAATTTTTTTCAAAATTAGCTCATTTAAATGTCAATGTCTATTTATATAACACTTTTAAAAACAATACAAAAGCAATAACACAATAGAATAAGTTGGTAAAAGAGAAAGAGAAAAAAAATGTGATAAAATAAGAGTAACAACAAGTAAATAAAATAAAACATCACAACAAAAGAGTTAAGAGTACATGTCAGGAGACTTTAAATAAAAACTTGGTGAATGTTAAAAGAACAGAGTAAATGTCTCGTCATTGGGTCTTTCAATTGAATTACGGTCCAAATCATAAAACTAAATCAAGTAAATCCAAGACTTTAACACATCTTTACCAGTAATTGTGACTGGCACTGTTTAACTTCTCCAAAACTCCCACTACCTCCACTGGTCGACATATTTTTCTAATGTCATGACAATTTTACAATAAAATAAGAAGCCTATTTCTGACGGCCTAAGCAGGACAAAGACTTTCTTGTTTTAAAATTATGTCTGACTTCTGCCTTGATGGTTTTACATACACAGGTTCTAGCCAGTCTTTTAAATCATTATTCGATGCAGCTGTTGGAGGATAAATAGAGAAAACATTATGGACGAATGCAGCAAGATTAGGCCTGAGATCATGGTGTTTTGGATAAAGACTACTGTTACCTTTTAATAAAACTTTTGCCAAAGGGGACCAATAAATACAACCTATTTCGGAACATATTTAGGATATAAGTATAAGTCCTTTACAGCAAAATTTAACCAGCTTAGCAGCAACAAAAAATATTAGTCACGCCTCATTTCTAAGTTGTGTAGTCCTCTTATTTTATACTAAAACCCTGGCACTGACTTAAACAATAAGCGGTGAAAATGGCCTTTTATTGCACATGATGTCATCCAGCAGTTGAACTTGAGTGGGTGTTTCAAGTCGACGATGAGGGCGGACCTGTTTGAAGCAAATGTGTGGAGCAGAACTCCCAGGATAAAGCGCTGCAGGTGTGTGTGAGCGTCAGATGACAGGCATGCAGTCTCATTAGGTCATAAATGGCCTCAGGTAAGTTTCAAATCATCTCTGAATTACATCAGCGACTGGAGTGTTTGGAACTTCATCTGACAGCTTTCACCGAGAAGAGGATTTGCACAATGTGGACATTGTGTGATTAAATGCTGAGAGGTGGTCTTTCGTAATGCGTTTATATTACTTGTCCATAAAGTGCAGATGTTGGACGGCTTTAATTACACTCAAATCATTTCAATTTCTTTAATTATTTACTTAGGCAGCCTATCTGAGACGAGCTATTCTGAAAATGTGGTTTTCACATATTAAACAGAAGAAAATGTATGAATATTGTAATCTTTCACATTTTTTTAAATAACAATCAGAAAACTGTGGTGAGCATTTTTATTAATCCTCCTTTCCTCTAACGACCCTAAATAAAATCTATCGCAACCACCTGCTTTCAGAAGTCACCTAATTAGTAATTAGAGTTCACCTGTGTGTAATTTTATCTCAGTTTAAATCCAGCTGTTCCATGAAGGTCTTCGTTAAGAGAATATTAGTGAACAAACAACTTTATGAAGACCAGACACAAACACTGCAAATTACCCTGAACACACCATCTTCAACGTGAAACCTTGACATAGTGCATCTAGTAGTTATTCTGCATAGAAATTTCAGTCTAGAAGTGCAAAAACAGTAGAGACTTACCCCCAATAGACTTGCAGCTGCAGGTAAAGGAGGTTCTGCTAAATAAAATACAAACACAGTCAGACTGATGACAATTGCTTGCCACACTTTTCATATTTTCTTTATAAAAATCATATTGTTTTCCTCATATTTTATAATCATACACTAATCTGAGTTAGACTATCTCTAAATCTCAACAAAGTGAAGAGCCCACTGCACTGAACCCCATTGAAAACCTTTTGGTTATTCCACCAAATATAGATTTCTGAACTCTTCCTAAAACATTAGTAATGTTGTTTCTAAATTAATATGAACTGGGGGTTTTTCTTCCATTATTTGAGGTCTGAAAGCACTGAGTCTTTTTCATAATTTTCTGCAAATAAATACAAAACCTTTACTGTAGATTGTCGGTAGTTCATAGAATAAAATAACAATGTTCATTTAACTCAAATCAGACAAACTAATCATTTAAAGTGGTCTCTTATTATTTTTCCAGAGCCGCACAGTTAGGTTTATGGTTCAGATGTGAAAAGGTTTAAAACATTTTGCAACACTTTTTCTTAGCAACATGTATTTTCTTGCAATACAGACTTTATGGAGGGAACAACCTTCTCTAATGCATATTGTTTTCTCCTCATACTGGAATAAAGCACAGACAGGTTTAAACCTGCTTTCACTGCTTTGTAGCTCAAACAGCCGATGCATTACCTCATGTTATCTTTGACCTTAGGCTTCTAACAAGTTAAAAATAACGCTGATCGTTTGTTTTTTGTGTGTTTAATGATGGATTCAGTGTGGGTCTGACATGGCATGCACAGCTGTATTTTAGGATTCTGTCAGCCATTCGCAGAGCTTCATTTTTTTTCTGTACTGATAGTGATCCGAAGCAAAATCCCAACCTTATCTGTACTGAAACTTGACCAAGAGGCCGATCATGCCTTTGTGATGACATAAAGTGAGTGGAAAAGTACAGACCCCCCTGTTTCTGCCATACATATTCTCTCCTCCACCACAGCTATCATCCTCCTTTTATGTGGGTAGTCTCGGTGACATCACCCCTCCAAAAAGTCTTCCAAGTCGTATTTACTCTCTCCGAAAAGAGGAGGGTATCTAACAAAGCAATCACTGACTAGGGTTTGTGGTGAGGGAGCATCGGGGTTTCATTATCATCTTGGGAGGCTATGGTATCTGCTGGCTTTGACATCCTGTCCTCTAAGGTGCGCATGTGTGACGTGCAGACAGATCCAGGCTGAGGTTTAAATGTTGAGGAAAGCAGCGTCAGTGTGTGGAGGAATAGGAGGAGGACTACAGGGTAAACAGCATAAGGAAGGTGTTACAGTAGCATAATCCAACTGAGCTGGCAGAGAGGGAACACCTGGTTCAAATCACTCTGAAGAAACAAATTTGTGTCCTTTTAAAATGTTTAGATAGTAAATAAGAAAACAAAATCAAGGTAATTTGATTTTATTACTATAAAATTAAATTACTAATTTTCAGACTAACTCCAGAAATGGGGCTGCAGTTGTTCTCTCTGGGTGCTCAAGCGATGTACTGATCCACTATTTTCACTTCTGACACCGATACAGTCATCTGAGGTTTAGTATTGGCCGATCAAGTATCAGCAATATTTTTTTCATTACATTCAAAACTAAGCTCTTTTCATTTTTTGTTTAAATCATGTTCACAAACAATAACATCCCATACAAGTAAACGTATCTATCCACTTTTTGTAAATGCTTTATGCTTGTCTTAGTTATAAAACCTAAAAGCAGAAATGAAATGGTGGTTCTTTAACTATAATCACAATTTCCTGTAATAAATATTTATTAAAAATGTTTAAGTTCTCTTTTCACAAAAGGTTATGTAATATTTGGAGCTTTTAACGAGTTTTATGTAGCTGGACTGAAGGCAAATATGACTGGTTTGAAAGGATGTTGGGTATATCTGTGCATATCTCTGCTTGTCTAACCATGCATTTTTTAAAAATAAACAATTCTTTAAAGAATTTTCTATTGACTTAACCTGCTACTATTTTAGAATAAAATAACTCTTAAACAATCTTAATATATTCTATTGCAGTGAAATTGTTAAAATTTAGTTTCAAAGTAACAAAAAAAAATCTTAATTCAGTTTTAAAGTTAAATAAATGCTATTGTAAAAGAATAAATGTTTCTCAATATTCATTCAACAAAGCCAAAATGTGAGAGAAATGTTAGAAAGACAACCAAATGTCTTCCAACTAAATATCAGAGGAAAGTAGCATGTTTCACCATCCATCCATTTTCTAACACCCTTGTCCCTAACGGGGCTGGGAGGGGTGCTGGTGCCTATCTCCAGCAAACGATTCGGGCGAAAGGCGGAGTACACCCTGGCATGTTTCACCAATCTTTTAAAATAAACTAAGATTTATTAAAAGAAATTATGTAGGTTTCTATCAAGTTTAACACATCTTGAAAGTTGGCAACTATGAGAAACAGAGAAATTGCCTTACCTCCATGAGTTAGATGTGGGAAGATGCACAAACTTTCTACAACAAAAAAGTTTTTATAACACCGTCTGAAAGTTCATTCTTGTTGGTATATGAAGGATAAGCATGTCCTGATCTATAAGGAAACTGTTGCAAGGAACTATTTGCAATTTTATGATAAAAAAAAACCTGTGGATTTAAATTTGCCAAATTAAACCAATTTCAAATTAAATCACTGCTCCCTTTTGTTTCTGAAGAACTTCTGTTACTTCATTGAGTACTCTACATCCAATTCTTGATAAAATGCTTGCACTCAAGTTCTGGTTTCTTTTTCTGATATGTCCACTACTTATGATACTAATTTAACAAATGATGTTAAGATCAAACTCTCCCTGCACTGTTTTTCTGCTAATCCCACATGGGGCTGCATAAGTGACCAGATGATTGACCAGAAGAGGAAAACATTGATCTTAGATCTAAAAAGCAGTTAATGAGTCAGGTTCCAGACACAACTCAACAAATTTTTTTGAGAACCTTGATGTAGTAAGACTACACTATAAAAAAAGGTGAATCATGGATTAAGGAGACTGAGGTGACCTCATGGAGCCGCTCTGGGGTCGTGTTTTGGAGTCGGGTGACAACCGACTGGAGAGGGCATGGACATGCAGATTCGTACTGTCATAATCTGGATGTGGAAACATTATTATAATGTCAGCATATTGTACATTTAGGCTGGCCATAAGCTTACTCTAAACTCATCTCCATGTTGCTGCAACTTTCACTGATGTTCTTTTAGAAGTAAAACAACTTCTAAATGAAACTGAAGCAATTTGCAAAAAGTGAAACTTCTAAGTCTGCAAAACAAAGTTAGCTTACCCCATTAAAACACTTTGCGCTTCTGAGGCAGACACTTAATTCTTATTTTCCGTGCACAGCAAATGTTGCGTGGTCAAGGCAGGAGGAGTTAATTTAACAGTGTACACAATTAGCATTTCACCAGAATAGAGGTAGTCACACACTCCGTAACCACCGAACACATAAACTGCTTTCGTAAAGAGTCGCTTGCCCACCAACGCAAGAAAATGCCATTTTAAAGTTCGCCAAACCTCATGAACTCCACCCATTCTCTGTGAGTAACTTCCCAGGGTGTGCAGAGTGTTTCTCTGATTTCAAGCTGCAGCACATAAAACTCTTCTTTAGATGACTTCATCATGAAACCAGAGCTCATTTAAAAGCGTTGTTAACCATGATGACTGTGACTGTCGAATGGAGTCCTGCTGAGAAATTGCTGTCTCACTGCTGGCTGGTTGTACTTCCTAAAAAAACACCACATGAACACAGAGGAGGTCAGAAAAAAAAAGGGAATGAATATTTCGATGTTCTATGATTTCACTACATAACAGAGACTCAAAACAGTATTCAAATCCCTGGAGCTTTTGGTTGCAATACAACCATAAACCGTCATGCATTTTAATATGATTTGACATGATACACCAAGACAAAGAAGAAAGAAAATGATTCATGGTTTGGAATTGACCCCCTTTACGCTGATGCTCCTTAAATGCAATCAATTAAAAACACTTGCCTTGTCATTTGTAAATAAAGTCTCGAGAGTTTTTCAGAAGCCAAAATCTCAAAACAAACACGTCAGGGATAAAGTTGTGGCGATTTGGGTTGTAAAACAATATCTCAATCTTTGAGCACAGAGCACTGTTCATCCAACATCTGGAAACATAGAGGGAATGACGAGGAGAGAATTAATCAAAAACTCAGCCAAGTATCTCTGAAGGAGCAGCAGACATCCAAGGCTTAGGAGAATCTATTTGTTGTACGCTGTGTCATATTTAATATATAGAGCATTTATATATATATATATATCAAAGGTAACATCGTTACTTTATTATGCTATAAAATGCCACTATGTGCCTGGAAAACACATAATACTTCCCCTTTAACACCACTTTGTGTTGATCTATGACCCAAAATTCCAATAAAATACAATGAAGTTCGAGGTATTATGATTTTTTTCAAGGAATTGCAAGTCAAGTGTTGTTGGAAAAAGGGAATACAATAACTGCTTGCACTGCTGAGAGAGTCTTCAAGGCAGGTGCCGAGGTCAAGTCAGAGGGCAGCGGTGTGAAGAGTGAGAGCTCCTTTTAAGGGAAGAGGCAGATTTCCCCCTCTGTTCCCTGCAAATATTTTCTCTGCTGTTTGCCCTCTTAATCCCTCTCTGCCCCCCTGATACTGTCAGGAGCAAACCACCTCTGTTATTTCAATCAGTCAGCCCAACATTTGCTCTCAGAAACCCCAGCGACAGTAAAGGAGTGGCAGGTTTCATCATCTGCTCGGCTGCTTCTCCAGAAAACACTCCACACTTGTGGTGCCAAAGCTGCTCTGCTCCGTTCAGCTGTGACCTGTGAGACAACTGCTCCTTTCTGATGGGGGAAGGAGTGGAGTCTGGAGTTGAGTCTATCACTCCTGGACTGACTGAGCTGCCATGAGCCTCTGAAGCTCGTCCTCCTCTTTGGTGTCTTTTCTTGCGCACAAGAAGCACAACACCTTGGGGCAAAGCTTGTTCATCAAAGCGGAGGTAAGGGAGAGGCAGCGTGGGAGTGTGTGCGGGTGATTCAGTTGAGGACATTACCTCATGGAGGATAAGCAGAGACTGCAGAGGTCTAACAGAGGTAACAGCCCTTGACTCCATTGCTCTCTGCTTATCGGAGCAGCTTTTCTGCTCGGGTTCAGAGGGAAGTTTTGACAGCCAGCCTTTACAGCTCCCTGATCTGTCACTCCTGACAGAGAGAGAAAGAGAGAGAGAGGAGAGGCAGAGTGACAAAGTGGTGACTTCATCCCTTCTCCTAACAAGCCCTTCTCTCTCCCCCTCCTTTTCCGAGCTTCCCTTTTCTCTTTTTTTTCCTCCCAATACTTCAGCGCAGCACGCTCAGGCAGCATGCCAGTGTTCATCTTGCTGCGCTCCCTGGTTATCAGGCTCCTCAGCAGCAGACTGGCAGGCTCTCTGGCTCAGTTCCTCAGGAGAAGCCTCTCTACAGGCGCTGCCCACCTTGGCACGGCGTTGAGGCACATCTGGGACCGCGTTCGATCCCAGGAATCAAAGGAAGCCGTCCTGGGCTGTGTCCTGTGCATTCTCAACATGCACAAGAAGGTGGAGAACTGATCTCACTCTCTCTTCACTTTTTGAGCAAGAGACTGGACAGCTGTTTAGGGGACATAAGTGAGTTTTATATATTTGTTTTACCAGGATGTCTGAGAGTATTGTAAGGAAGGTGCAGCCCTTTACCATTGGAACCAGGCTCTCTGTTCCTGCTGTAACTAAATGCCAGGAGTTTCCACAGAGTTATCTGCCCAGTGAGGCGCTGGATAATTGCGTTTTACAGCGCAACCTGAACTCGCTCTACCTCAGCAGATCCCAGGTCTGTGCACATGGCTCCCGTCTTGTTTTACCGACCATCGACCAGGCAGTCCCCGTCAAAATCCAGCCGGAGCACGTGGCGGCGGAGGACCACCTCAACCAGAACATCGCCTCTCCCTCTGCCGTCTCCAGATCCATCAAGAAGATCACCATCTCTGGAAGCAAAGACCAATCAGACTCCAAGACAGCGCTGGGTCCAGTCACATGCTCCACGTCTGGAAACAACAACAACAATAACAATATCAGCAGTACCAGCAGCAGCAGCAGCACTGCAGATCAACATCTGCCAAGAATCGTGGAAGTTAGCTGCGAAAATAAACCCAACTCTCAATTTAAGGTACAAAAGACATTATCACTTGTTTTTATTAATATTTTATATATTCAGAAAATATATTTTAGTTGTAAAATAAAATACATTTAAATTCATTTAAGTTCAATTAATTAACTAATTTAATTTAGAGTGAAAGCAAAAATAAAAATCAGAGAATGTATTTTGTAAAAACATAATATATATTTATCTAAAATAAACAAAAATGTTTAGTAATAATTTCTTAAAATATAAATAAATAAGTAAATAAATAATTGCTAAATTAACACAATAATAATAATAATAATAATAATAATAATAATAATAATAATAATAATAATAATAATAATAATAATAATAATAATTACTATTATAATCAACATTCTTCTTCTTCTATTATTATTATTATTATTATTATTGTGTTAATTTAGCAAACAATTATTTAATTAAGATTAATTTTAGCCCACAATTTAATAATCCCTCATCATTGTCACCATAATCAGTAGAATTATTTATTTATATATAAGACTACAGACAGTTTTATAGTATGTAGTTACATTTATACTTGTATAAAACACTTCTGCAACATACAGTAAGTGTAACACAGTTTGTGTTTTATAGTCTATTGAAACATTTTTGTTTATTTAAATCTGACTTTTAGGTTTTACTCAGCAAAGAGGGAAGTGATGAATTTCTGCCTGCGCAGGAACAAACTTGGGAAAAACTTAATGGAGAGAAATCAGTCGAGGTAAGATCCTAACTTGATGGCTATTTTTAAGTAAACACATGTTAGAAAAGCATTAATTTCTGTTAACTGAGTGAAAAGTTGTAACAACAAATAAATTCTGGGCTCCCAAGTGATTATGTGTACCAAAGGAAAGTCACATTTTTAACAGATTTTCCTAAGTAAAATAAATAAATAAAATACGACAAAGACCCACCAACCAATACAAAGACTTAAAAAAAGATGGCCATGGACTTTTTGTGCTTTTGTTAACCTGAAACATGTTACTAAATTAAAACTAAAAAATATAAACATTTAACCTCTGATCAAGTTGTAGCTTAATAACCATTGACATTTAGAAATTAAATGTGTGAAAACAGAGAATTTGGCCCATCGGAGTGGCGTTAAAGTGGATGTTACGTATGAAGAGCTCAGCAGATCTGGAAGAGGCAGGGCTTACTGGAAAACATGAAGTCAGGAAAGATGTTAACAAAAGAAAAACCTCACTGAGGTGTTAAAATAACATGCCTCCTCAGCTCTGGCTTCATTTCTCTCTAATCTGACACATCACTTTGTTTTCTCTCAACATAACTGGCTTGTTTTTCCTCCACCCATATGTTGTAAATAACAGAGAAATTGCTAGTAGCAAAATATTTTTGGTATATTCACCTTCAAAGGTGAATACTTTACATGAAACTGACCCGGATCTGTTGGTTCCTGCTTCCTTCTCGTGCCCAGATGTTTCCTGAGGGGAGAGGAGGAACGCCTCTCCGTTACTGTAACTGTGCCAGCCACACTCATTTCACTTTGGATGGTGCTGACAGTAGAGCTTTGTTAGGTGGGAACCTGGGAACAACTCGGGTTGTGATATCTTCAGGACCAAATGGATCCAAAACAGTTTGATCTGAGCGCAGAGGAGATTCTTAGCGTTGGTTAGCTTAATTTACTGTGAACTGTGGACTTCTTAGACTGTGCTATTGGGGGTACCCAAACCTCATTAACTGGACTGCAAATATGTAATAATAAAAAAGCTTGGTTGGCATGCCATTTCCATCTGTGCACTCTTAAAACCCTTGGAAAAAAAGATTCCTGGGCAGGGATCATGTTTGGGAGCAAATGTCCAAATAAGGTAGCCAGAGTAACAGAGTTGGGAAAACTTTTATGTGTTACAAATTGTATAGTCATCAACTCTTTTAAGATCATAAATTTCTTTTAAAAAGGAAACTTATTGGCTAATTTAGAATTCCTTTAAATTTGTTTTTTTTAAACGGGAAAAAGTGAGAAGTTGCTGCTTCTTGATAAAGTTTGACAATAAAACAGCAACACAAGCTCAGAGGTAGCTATAGGCTCTGATTTATTCTATCAATTTGCACCTCTATTTAATAATTTTTTGCTTTCATTTCCTACTTGTAAACAAACCCTTTCGTATTAATAAACTTAAACCATGATCTTACTTTTCCGTGTATTTAAGCATTTTTATCAATTAACATGAATGTACGGTACACCATGTCCTATGAAGAAAGTCAGGAATAAAACAACCAAAACTGTAAGGAAATATAGAAGAAGAAAAATTCTGAACGGTTGAATTGTCTCTCAGAGTTCACTCTTGGTTGCCCCCTGCTGGCCTGGGGGGTCTAACGCATGAAGGTATAATTATAGAAAATTTAAATTTACTGGTGTAATTAGACACATTTATTATTACTAGAGTAACAGCGGTATTTACTTGTCTTGGTTTTACCTTCTTCTGTCCGTTTTGTGGTCACACAGATTTCAGCACCTGAGCTGCAGAAAAAAGAGCTTCAGAGGAGAGAAAGTCATCAGCAGGATGAAGCGCTGGCAGCTGCTAAATCCCACAGTGAACGCTTCACTCAGCGAAACTCTCTCTTCAACAAAGAAGCACTGCAGGTAAAACAAGCAAAGCAAACACACATTATGAATGTTTATTCTGTACTGTAAAGCTGTGTATACATGAATGAAACCCTTTTTAGTAGCTTATCGGGACTTTTAATCTCCTTTTGATGGAAAGAAAGCGCAGTAAATTCATCTCCAAAACATGAAGTAATGCCGCTGAGATGAAATCAGAAAGGAAGCTGCCTTCTGCGTGACCCTCTAGTGGGAGCAAAAATATGTACTGGTTCTTATTTTGTCTCAAGGACTGTGTGAGCTTGTGTTCAACTGGGGGAGGGAGGGGAAGCCGCCACAACCAATTATTTAGGGATGAGATCATTGTTTGGCTCAGTCTCTTCACGCCTATGGCTGAGAGAAACTCGGCCAAGCAGCGCAACTGGTTGTGTTATCTCATCGCAGCGTCCACTCCGGAGCACACACAGACGTTTTCATGGAGTTTAACAGAGCGACATTTTCTCCAGCAGTCGTGTTTGTCATCAGATCTCTGTCGAGCAAGTGATACGCAGTAAACTCCCGAGGACAGAAATTTCATTTCGGATGTGTCCGCTGAAAGAAAACATGTGACATATGGCTGTGCTGAAAGTAGCTTAACATTGTTAAGGTTAACAAACTTAGGAAAAAGAAGAAAAAAAAAAGTATAGCTCTCCAGTAATGTACTGTATTTCGATAATAGATTATTATGACTGCTATTGTTTTTGAAAAATGTTTTCGTTAAAGTGGAAGTGAGGTTTCCATTCAGAGACGTTTAAAGGCCCCTAATGGTTCCCGCTACGAGGGAAAAGCAGGTCGCCTAATGGAGAAACGTATCTTTTTCTGCAGCTGCTCTGCAAAACATCTGGCCTTTCAAAGTGGAGAAAAAACTTAATCTCCCACTTTATTTCAAGCCAAGTTGTGTTCCTTTTTGAGAGGTGAAAAATGTGTATGGCGATAGACGTTTTTTTAGGGGTGAAGATTTAACTTGTTGAAAGGGGATTTTTCTGTCCACTGCAACAACCTTGCCAAACAAAGATCTCCAGGTTTCAACAGTTTATTTTCTAAAACCACCCCTTGAAAATTAAGCACTTTCCAAAGAGTTATTAAAACATGGAGATATCGAGATTATCTCGGAAGGTGGAGCTCGGATCTGGGAATGACGTCACACCTGAGTTGAAGACTACAGGGATTTTGTGTGTGTGAAAAAAAAAAAAAAGATTTAGTGTGTGTGACTGCTCCCTACTGTTAACGATGCATTTCTCTCCAGTCTATGCATTCAAAAATGTGGAAGCGCCTGTTCACAGGTTGAAGCTATACAGCACAAAGCATGTTTTTGATTTAATGTAATACAGCCCAACATAAAGAAACATGAAACCATATAATCTTGCTAATTTCATGCTTTATATGAGTGGCAGTTTTGACCAAGGAATATGTTGCACAACAATTAGCAAATCAACTTCAACTCGTTCATCTCATGTGTGATGTAATCATCAGACATGAGCTCAATCTGCAGTAAAAAATTAATGCAGCAGAAAGAAACAATGATCCACATGAACCAGAACACTGAAACTGTTTTAATGGACTATTCCTCATCTGTCTTACTTTGCCCTGACTGTATTTTCACCAAGTTTAAAATTTAAGCTGCAGACTTGAGAGAAAGGGTAAATTATGTCTAAGAAAACAATAGCTACATTGGTTTTGAGAGAGAGTTTGATGAATAAAATCTGCAAATACTTCAGACTTCCTCTAAAAATTCACATAATTTCCTTAATAGTTCAAACACCAAATGAACTTTTATACATGACGAGGTATTTCAGCTGCAAGCTGCATTTTCTGTAGAATATTTTTGATTAATTAAAGTAAAAATGTATGTGACTCAACACACAGTTCCTATGAAATTTCCAGTGGCAGACTTCTCATTGTACCTGAAACGTTTTGGAAAAAAACAACCACAAATACAAAAATATGAAATGGTGGATTGGGCCAAAATGGCCTTTCATCAGTCTTCATGACAAAATAGGATTTTCCAGATTCAAAGTTTGAAATAGAATAAGAATCCTTCCTTTATAGGAATTTTAACAGGAAAAATTTAAACTTACAAATCAGCCATACATGGCTGTTGTGTTGTGTTCATATTAGTTGATACCAACTTACCAACTTTATTTATAAAGCACTTTATACACCGACAGCACCAAAGTTTTTGTGTAAATCTTGTATTATCTCCTCAGTAGTTTCACAAATAATGCTATTGAGAACCTTCTTTTTGTATTTCAACATGTAAAACGGAGAGAAATGGATTTTTATTGGCTTGTATTAAACTTGTGGTTAGCATAAGTACAATTATCAAATCCCTCAGGTTTTCTAATTTCTATACAGAACTTTTTTTTTTACTGTTGTCATTACTTTTTTTTAGCCATCTAGTGGTGCAATATTATATTATATTGTCATATCATATTTTGATTGGCAGAAACCAGGAAACATTTCACAAACAGAGAACAAAACATGTGGAGTAGTTTAACCATTTTCCAAAGTTTTCATTCTGATTAAAGGCTTTTCAGAAAGATTTATTTTAGTGGTGATTATTTAAAGCTGACATTTTTGTTTCCATTTCTTGTGACTAGAACAAACCCGAATTGCACATTTTGATAAACAGGCCATTGTTGTGGTGAGTGGACAGGAAGAAACAAGCGAATCATAGACTTCCTGCATGAGGTCATTATAATGCCATGAGAGCCATTGTGAGCAGATATGGGCAAGCCTGTTGTGTGAAGCTGCTTTCCCTCTGTTTAACCCAGCAATATTTTTGCAGCCTGAGGGTGGGAGCGCTTCGGAAAGCTAATGACCCCATTCTCTGGGGAAGAGTAACATCACTCTTTAAGCACGACCCAAAAGTGGCTGAATCGTGTGTTCACCCTTGATGTATTTTATAGATTTAGAAGTCGGGTTAAAGTTCTCTCTTTTTTTCACCCTAAACTTCTCCAGAAAATGTTTCGATGTGACGTTATTATGACTTAGTTGTGGATTTAACCTTTATTTGACACTCTGCTGTAGATGAGGTTCTTCTGATTTTATCGCTGTTATGGCTCATGTGGGATCATTCTGACAGGAGCAAGAATCTAACCTGATTTATTGGACTTTTTTTGTGTGTGTTTCAGACTTATGTGGCTCATTGACTTCCATGCCATGTTCTCTTCAAGAAAACAAACACGCTCCTTCAGATATTTCACATTTTGGCCACCTTGTTTGGCGGCTTTCTTACTTCATGCGAAGTGCTGATGGAAAAGGCAGCTTTTCAAGACAAAGCCTTATGCAACCGAGTCCGAGCAACAGCCAAGATAAACCTCCGCTCCACATAGCATGACATTGGAGAACATGAGGCTGTTTTTCATGTTCCCAAACCGTCATAACACTGTGGGGTAGAGTAGAAAACACACCACAGTCACTTAATAATGGGATATAACGATAAAAAGAAGTGCTTCTCAAGTGTACAGTGGAATTGAATCCCGGTGTAATGATAAATGAGCGACTACACGAGCTGAAATGAACATCTGAAACAGTTTGTGTCTTTTCTGTGATGCAGGCAGAAGCGTGGATGAAAAGCAAACTCCAAGACCTGAAAGATGGATGTAATGTTCAGCATCGGCCCCTGCAAGACTGGGAGGAAGCCTCACAGACGCTTCACAGAGACCTGAAAGACTTCGAGAACACGCTGATTCAGCTCAACCAGGTCACAAACCCGTTGCGCTCTCATGATTTAAATATCAAATATGATCTGATTAAATGTATTAAGATGGCATAAATTAATGATTACATTTTGTCACATTACGCGCACATTAAAAGCAGTTGCCATCAGAAGTCAGTCAAAGCATCAGATTGTATCAAACTATAATTATTATTCTTTGAAGTTCACAAATTAAGTTTTCTAATTAAATCTTCAATTTAAATGTTAAACTATTTCAAATCTTTTAATTCCTTTATGCTATATCCAGTTCAGATATACAGCCAGATGTACAATTGGATGGTTTATATTGAAGTATAACCAGGTTTGAAGGTGCCATAAATTCAACTCAATCCATAGTTGGACTTGAATAGTTCTGCTTTCTGACGTAATCCAGATTAAAAGGGAAACATTTCTCCAGATTTGTAGAGCTATTTGGGATGAATCCTTGAAGATTTAGTGTAATTGCAGCAGAAAACATTGAAGCTTTTTGTTTTAATGCTGTGAAAACATTGAACTAGTTTCGCAAGACACTTTGTATACATATCCACCTTTACTATTCTAGATCAAAATGATGTTTGGAAAGTTTGAATTGTAATAATTCTTCCATCCTTTGGTAAAGTGACCAACAAACCATTATAGGTGTACAGGAAGAACAACTGGTAGAGTTAACCGTGTTATTTACCTTCCAGTATTTGTCCAGCTGCCTCCGGCTCAAATAAACCGAGTCTTATTTCTCTAAAGCTGGGTGAACAGCTGATCTGCAAGCTGAACCCAACGTCCGACCTGGTGAAGAAGCAGCTCAGTCAGCTCAGGGAACAGTGGCAAACCCTGAAGCAGATGGCCGCAAATCAGACGCACGCTCTAGGTGGAGCCAGGAGCCTGCAGGAATTCAACAGGAAGGTGGAAAAACTGGAAGCTTGGATTAAAGAGAAGGTAAGCAGCCATGTTTTCTAAAATTAAAATATTAATTTATTTATTCATTTGTTTACCTACAAATTCACCCATTTCTTATCTTCTGAAATTGTTTGCAAGTTATCCAAAATAGAGTAAGAAAGCAGAGTTAGTTAGTGAAGCAATTATAATAAAAGTGCTTTGTTAAATATGGAGAGAAAATAGCCTCAAAATACCTGTGCGTGTGTAATACTGGATTTGTAATCCATGTAAGCATCTTTGTGTGTAACTTTGGATTGTTGTATCTGTGAAACATGATTTGTAAACCGTAAAAAGAAAATTTGTTTATCACAAGCACAGTGACAAACGTTCAGAGGATGAAAACACTAGACTCCGAGCAAAAATCACATGACCCAGCTTTTCACCAGCATCTAAACGCACCACTTACGCATGAATCTGAGGTGGTTCATAAGCGTGAAGCGAGTCCCAAAAATCCTTGTGCACTTGTAACCGGATCTGTGCGTAAATGCAGTTTTGTCTGTGTGTATCAGGCGACTCGTTCGTACTTATTTAACATTCATAGGTGTAGGAAAAGCTGTGAATTCGTAATTATCAGATTTGGGAGGTTGAAGTTAAAAATTTGTGTGCAGAAATTTAACATTTGTAGAAATTATAATTGTGTGTGTGTGTGTACTTTCATTTTGTATTCGTAATTTCTTCATATTTGTATATGCATCTGACCACATACTGTATTTACAAGTACCTGGAGTTACCAATTTTGTTTTTACGGTTTACAAATCATGTTTCGCAAATACAACTCTCCAAAGTTACACACAAAGATGCTTACAATGATTACAAATCCAGTATTACACACGCACAGGTATTTTGAGACTATTTTCACTCCATAGTTACACAACCTGATCAACAGTTGTCAAGATAATTAGTACTCAAGTGGCTCTTCCTTATACAGGACATACACTCTGTATCCTGAAGACATTTCCTTCTTTCTTTTTCTTTTTTTTGAACATGCATACTCACCATTTAAAACATCTGCCTGTCATTACAAAACTCAAGCCATGGAGTAAATTCTAGGTCCGTGTTTATCCCTCTGTTCCTGTCTGCGTCAGACACGAGGGAGAGAGGAATGGATGATGAATCTGTGGGATTGTAATGAAGGAGATTAATTGTGAAATCTATAAAGCATTCATCCCCCACTTCATCTTTCAGGATTAAAGTTTTTCACCTTAATTTTTAATGCAATATCCATCTTAGTGGGAATGCATTTGATGCCTTTATTGCTCCATTTGAACTATTCGTTTTTAAGAAAAAGTAATAATTCAACCTCAGTAATTTTGAGCCCACGTGTTTTTATAGACATCAACAACATTTTGGCAAATTTTCAAGTTGAAAATACAGACGAACCACAAACAAAATCAATTTTGGGGGTAGTGGGTTTAAAACATGTCCCATCTTTGCCCGCTCAACAAAAAACATTTTAATAAAACTAAAAAATAATCTGACTATAAAAACTGTTTCTCACATTTACTCAAACAAAAGAAGGATCTGTTCTCCATTGTCTTGGGCAAGAAGGTATCGGTGTCTCTTTCTTTGAAAACACTTGCTACATTTAGTCAAATTTAATGGATGTGCTCAAGTCTGTTTCTGGGTAAAGATCTGGTATAATTTTGGTCCTATGAAGTTTAAAGAGAAATAACTAAGAAGATTTTAATGCGTCAGTAAAAATACCACCTTAAAATATTTAGAAAAAGAGTCCGTTTGCATCTACTGTTGTTTCAAATTTGAACAAAATCCCTCCAGTGGCCTCTAATGAACTCCACGCTGCACTTTGGAGCCCCTTCCCTGAAGCTAATGTAACATCCATGCCTGTGGGATGACCGAATGCGAAGCTTTGACCAGAACTCTGTTTTATATCTTCCTTGTTGCATAAGTAATGTGGGTTTTCTTTTTTTTGTTGATTATTTTTTTTTGCCACTGTGCATCTGAAAATAAATGATTGTTGGGTTTCTTGCAAAAACCGCTTCTATAAACAGTAGCTTTCTGTGTGACAGAAGGAAGAGGAGCAGTCTCTGGTGAGTGTCCTGGGGGAAAATGTTGACAAAATGCAGCTCACCAGGAGAATTCTTGATCTCAAACAGGTCAGCCTTGTAAAAAAGGATTTAAAACAATGCATAACTTACACTGACAAAAGCTTTGTATCAGTTAAACAATGCATGCCCAGATGGTAACAGCCTTATTTATCATTGTCCCCTGTCTGATTGTAAACAGACCTTCAGGACATTCAGGAGGGGAAACCAAAGTCTCTGTCTGCTCTTTTTGCAACAGGATGAGCAACTCCACAGAAACCTGCATGAAGAGATCAACAACTTGGCCCTGAAGCTGGAGAAACTGGGGAAGGCAGATGGCAAAAACATCACCATCAGGAAGAAACACATCAATAAAATGTATGCTCTGTGCTTTACGTGAAGCGTAAATGCTTCATGTAATGTCTTCAGGCTGAAACCACAAGGCGTAATGTTCTTCATGCAGGTGGCTGAAGGTCCAGTCCTACCTAAAAAACTACCACGAGAACCTTCAGGTCGCGCTGGAGATGTCGTCTTTTTACCAGCAGGCTGATAATACTCTGGATGCTATAAACAACATGGTAAAGTGACAGAAAACCCAATACTAAATCATAATGTTCTGATTAACTGCACTCTCTATTTTAGCAGATATTACAAAAATTAGTATTAAGGCAGAATCAATATGGAGGCAGATACAAATGTTTGTTTCAAGGATTTTTACTTGATCGAGAAGTACGGTACTAGAACAGTTTATCAAACTTCTAACTAACAAAGGCATCTGTGCGCCTTGCACAGATGTAATGGGGATATTTTAGATTAGAGAACTAATGTCTCAGCGAGATCTAGAGAAACTCATCCATGCATGGATGCTGTTGTCGCATCGATTACTGCTACAGTATCTTCAGAGGTCTGCCTAAAAAATCAATCAAACATCTGCAGCTGGTCCAGAATGCTGCTGCTGGCTTTCTGACCAGGAAGATAGAGCACATAACACCAGTTTTAAAGTCTCTCCACTGGCTCCCTGTAGCTCAGAGAATAGACTTTAAAATACTGTTGTTAGTTTATAAATCACTGAATGGCTTAGCACCACAATACATTAAAGATCTGCTGTTGTCATTCCAACCTTCCATAACCTCTCAGGTCTTCTGGTTCTTTTCTGCTCTGCATCCCCAGAACCAGAACCAGACATAGAGAAGCAGCATTCAGCTTCTATGCACCACAAATCTGGAACAAGCTTCCAGAAAACTGCAAAACAGCTGAAACACTGAGTTTCTTTATATCTAGACTAAAAACCCAGCAGTTTAAAGTTGCTTTTGAAACATAATCATGAATCATTAATCAATAATCCAATGTGTAATGATGGTAAAATGTAATGTTGTTGACTGTGTGTTTTATGACTGTATTTTTGTGTTTTTATGATGTAAAGCAGTTTGAAATGCCTTGTTGCTGAAAGGCGCTACACAAATAAAACTTGATTGATTGACCGATTTGCAACCAGGCAAAACCACCTAGAAACTCTGAGTCTCCATTTCCAACAAGAAATGAACTTATGAATTTAGTCTTTCAACATGCAATAAATGCTGCAATGTGTACGTTTCACATCATGTTATTCTGAAATCATACAAAGTTCTGGAAATATGAGGTCAATTAACAAGAATATAAGACAAAGCAGAAATAATGCCATCAATAAATGCAACAAATTTAAAAGCTAAGTACAAGATAAGTAAAAAAAAAATAATCCAGTGAGTAAATATATGATGAAAACTAACATATTTTCCCAACAGCGGAGAAGCTTGCCTGCGTCCAAAGACCTGGACACCTTTGGTGACAGAGAAATCCGCGACATTGCCGGTCAAATCATGGTAAGAACAGAGTTTTTCCCATCCTGCATGCTGCTCCAGACGGCATCTCCGCCTAACCTGCAGGCCTGTGTTCGGTAGATGCTGGATGTGAGCGTGTCTCAGCTGCCCAAACTGCACCCCGGACTGGCTGCCAGTGTCACAAAGAAGCAGGCCGAGGTGAAAGACTGCTGGGCTCTCCTCCAGAAGGATCTAAGGTACGTCACCGGTCAGGACGAAGTGTGTTCCACACGTTGGGGTGAAAAGCTGAAAACTTCAGTAATGATTTGGAAGATGGATCTACGTGAAAGACACATTACGTCAACTCTGCTACACTGATTTGCTTTGTTCTCACCATAAAAACAGTGACATCATCTCAGTCAGTCAATTTGCTGAATCTGAGATGAAAAAAACATTAACAAGAATATTTTGTAACTTTATGGAGTCATTATTTGTTTGTTTAATAGCACACAGTTTGTGTCCAGACTGTTACATCACTGGGAGTTTTACCCTATCAGAAAAAAAATCTCCAACAAGTAATAATGACTCTTTGTTTTGTTTTTCAGCGATGTCAGCTGGACTTTGTTACAGTTGTGCTGCATGTACAATAAGCTAATATTCTTTAGAAGTAGTAGCAGTTTGTCTTAGCGTTAGATAAATGAATCTGTTGTTTATAGCAGAAGGAAACATTACAAGAAGTGTTATTTTATTCTGGAACAAAAAACGTTACATTGACAAAATGGACATACTGATTGATTGGAATTGCTTATGGAGGGAAAGGACATGCAAGTGAAGAGAAGGAAAGGGAGGGAAAAGAAAAGAAGCAAAATGAAAAGAAACAAAAGGAAACTAAACAAGTGAAAAATAGAAGCAACTAGCTGAGCCTTCATCACAAATGTGCACAAAACTTTGACGTTATTCCACTATTATAAACCCCCCCCACAATTTTTCAATTGCAATGTTTCCATTAAATAAGAAACGCAATTCACATCACACGTGAATAAATTTGTTCATGCAATAAGCCTTTAAAGACATGATCCTCCAACTACTTCCTGTCGTCTTCTTCTTTGTGGTTTGTGCCAGTGGCAACATCAATTTATTGATCATGTGACTCGTGTGATGTGAAAAAAATGCTTTGCAAAATAAACCAATGTTGATACTTCCAAAAAAAAATCTACCTTGTGCCAAAACCTTCTACTGTCGAAACTGTCGTATTTCCATTAAGGAAATTTATTTTCAAAATGTCAAATTGCTCAATTATATGGCCAGTGGAAACAGCTACTGACAAGAAAGGGAACCAATCCAAAGGAATGTGAACAAAGGAAATAAAATGTGACAAATGTGAAGAAAGGGAGCAAATGAGTGTAAAAGAAACAATGTAAAGGAAAGGAAAATAACAAGTTACGTTTTATGAAAAAAACAGACGTGTCCAGATTCCTGACATCCTGCCGTCCAAACATTTCTCAGACGCAGCCTCCCATGAGAGTAGCCTATCTATAGCTCCCGACTCTACATCATTTCAGCTATTCTATCAGCTCTAGCTTTAACTATTTAAATGGAATAAAACAAACAGTGGTAGAAAACCTCAGAGCCTTAATAGAGTTCAGCGCTGGTCTCTGAGGTCCAGCTGTCAGCGCCAAAGTAACCTCCTGCTCCTCCTGCAGGAGCGACAGGACGACAAACTCCCTCTCCAGCTCCACTTTCACCAGGGAAGATGCTGACCTCCTGACTCCAGCGCGAGAAGCCCAATGCATCATGGGATCTGAGACACATGGGATCATGGGAAAAGAGGTGAAGGAGGAGCAGAACCGTCTGAAAGGCAGCAGAGTGAGTAGTGGAAGGAGATAAGATCTGTGGCTGCAGTAAATGACTCACTTTATCTTTTTGTTTGGAAAATGCCGGATTTACAGCTTAGGCAAGGTTTTTCCAAAATAAAGTTCGACAAATGAGCCGGGCTGCGACTTCTGGTTTTGGCAACAAACACGCTGCTGGTTTTCCATCCCTTCCAGCAGCTTAATTGCACTTAAAAGCACCATGTGATGTTCCAGTTTAGAGCCATCCCATCGTCATATACAGTCAGAACAGATTCCTCTTCTGAAACTCCCGCATGTTGGAGAGCACCATGTAATTTTACTCCGTTTCCGCTATCCTTATCCCTAATCTGACAAATAAAATCCAAGCCTGGGTTGCCTCTAATGCTGCTGCCCTGTGAAAGTCATAGGAAGAGCTTTTAGGATGTTGTTTATCCTGGCACAGGATTTCTTTAAGTTTCCTCTGAAAAAATCAAGTTCTGTACGGTTAAACAGAGCGCCAGGGTAAATAGGTCTTTCTATTGAGCTCCAAATTCTATTTAAAGTCGACTATATATCCATTATGTCATAAATACAGTCATTTAGTAAAATCATATGAATAAAATGTCTGGGATTCACTGCTGGGTTTCCTTTTGAGCATGAGGTTTCTCGAAGCTTTATTGAACATGTGTGTGCTCTTACAGTAACCCAAGAACTGCTCATAAACCTATGAGGAAATACTGTTGGCTTCTTTTGAAAAAATAAGTATCGGAAAACGATGTGGTATGTCAAAAACCAGTAATTATGTGTATTTTTAGTCTTTTACGTTCACGATTTGAGCTACTTAGAAGAAAAGGAAAGAGACCATTTGGACAAAGTTAGCCAGAAGCGCGCTTCTAAAGTTTGGCAGATGTTTGTTTCATTTTGTCATGAGAGAAAACATCCAGTAGAAGGTGGAAGGATTGTTGATTTCAGTTTGGGCATGTACTGGTCCGACTGATCCGGCTCCAGTCTTTCCTTAACTGGGAGCTGGGATCTGCTGGGATGCTGGGATGTCTGTGTTCCTATTTATGGAAGAGATTGAAAGAAAACATTCTTAATAAAGCCCTGCGTTGTCAAATCCAAGGCCATCACTATAAACATGTACAAGTGAAGAAGTTTTTGAATTGTATGATTTTATTTTATTTACTTATCATCAATGACATTTGTTCCTACGTAGCAGGATTCCAATATGCAGACAGAAAAAATATGAAATTTGTGTTGGGGTTATGTGAGTATTGTACAGATCTGGATAAGTATGAAAAAATATTTGTTAATAGACTTTATTCCCCATCACATTTTTAAAAAAATTGGATACATCTAACCATAATTCCATCTCTTTCTCTGCCTTTTCTTGTCCATCAGCATTTATCGTATCATTCATCATTTATCGAGATAAATTACTTATAAAATTTTTGGTTTGTCGTTGTCATGATAATTTCCAATAAATATTTAAAAATCCTTAAAAGTGTCTGCATTGTTAAGATTGTTATTTTCTCTATTTTTCTATATCTTCTTATCAATAAATATCAGTAAATTTTTAAATATGATTAAATCTAGTTACAGCGTGCATTTAAGTGATACAAACCAGACGTCTTTATGTGACTTAAAGTGTCACATAAAGACACTTTAAGTACTATCATTGCGTATCTTTTGTGTTTGTGAGGCTACAACTGCTGTACCATTCAGTCACAGCTGTACAGTTACATAAAAAATAAGAAATAAATATTTCCTCTCATCACTTTTATCTATATCACGATAATATCATAAAAAATTTGGATACAACTTTAAGTCCATAAAGCTCATCCCTACTTTTCAGGTATTCTGTGTGAAGTTAGAATTTATTGTTAGCCCAGTACCAGTTTGTGCAGTAATCTGTATCTCAGAGGAACTGCTTGGAATGTGATATTTCTTGGTTATGTTCATAATCCAAGTGTGAGGAATTCACACTTCAAGTGCCAACAAAAGATCCAGCCTGCTGGATGGAGCTACAGATGCCCACATCTCACACAGATGGTAGTTTTAAAGATGCCAAAGGTCACAGAGATACAGAGGAGAGAGGAAAATGTGGATTTATCACGACTGAAATTGTCATCGCATGACTTTCTCTCATGGTTCAGATCAAATATCCGTGACGTTTTTTCGCGTAGATTGGTCTTTCTTGAAAGATGAATGGTAAACTTCCCCAGTCTTATCGTCTCTGTACCTATGAGAACATGCTTCACTCAGCAGTCCATACATCAGTGTCTTTGTGTTAGTGGTAGTTACGGCCTCTTGTTTCTGGAGGTAAACATGGCTATCGTCTGTTTCTCCGACTAATTGCGGCCAGATGCTGCGGCTGCAGACCAGATGGGCTCGGCGCTAAATGATAATACTTGGCTGACATCACCTTGGAGCGCAGGACGGTTAGACACTCCGAGGTGGAAAGGATCAGCAGAAAACAGATAAGAAACATTACAGAGAGAGGAAATGCTGAGCTATAATGAGACATGATTAGGTTTACTGTTACATATCAGTATTACTACTACAATGATACAAATCACTTAGCACATAATCACTTGTTTTTGAGCAGAAGCCACTACGAACAAGGAAAGAGAGAAGCAACCATTTTGCTTCGAGAAACGAATAGTTAATATCAAATAAATGTAATAAGTGACATTATTAAATGTAAATTAATAATTCCACATTATTCAAAAACCTTATATAAAAAAAGTTTCAAATTACAAGCACAAAGACAGTTTACTAACATAAATCTGTGAACATGATGAAAAATATAATAAATAAAAAAATAAGAAAAAGTTATTAATCTGTTTTTGAATATTTGTTTTTAGAACACACTGTAAAAAAGGCAATGATGGCGACCAACAATGTTCACTGAAGGTGCATTAAACAGGAACAAATCAGAGATTAAATTATCGATATATGCTGAAAAAGATATTTAGATAAAATAGATGCAGTTTAGGTCTCATTTATACAATAAGAAATTAGCATCTTGAATTTGAGAAAAAGCGATGTGGCTAATAAAATTACTGAGACAAATCTTTTTTATTATTATTATTTGTCTATTTTATTTGATAACATTGGAGCTCACGTGAGAAATAAAAATCTGCAATCCATTTTAAAATAATTTAGTTAATTTAAAAACAAATATTGTTCATGCAAGAATTTAAAATAAGCTCAGGCCCAGACTACATGAAAAATTATTCTAGAATTAGAAGTGCATTTTACTTTATTTCTATCCATCAGTAATCAATATTAGCCATAGAAAATAGATATTTAAATATTATAGCCGATGTTAAATGTGCAAATAATTTTAAATTGTTACAATTGCTTAAAATAAAGACAATAAGAGGCAGTTTGATGGATTGGTTCTTATTGCCGTCAATCACAGAAATAAGGTTCTGGGTTCAAAATGAGGAATTAGCTCCAAAGTAATAAACCACCTCCTACCACAACAGCTTGATTCAACAGAACTGACTAAAAGTGAAAAGAAGCATATTTGTTTAAGTCAAAATTGCTCCCAGAACACTTTGTAAAAATGTTAGATTCTTAGTTTTAGGTTTTCTTCTGCTCCAACAATAAGTCAGCTCTGAACTAGAGAAACATGGAGGTCTCATTAAAAATCCCAGTGGAGACCCCTGGTCAACCTAAACACACAGAGATGGCTGTAAAAGTGGTTCAGTGGCTGGTGATGTCTTCCTGCATGTAGAGGCTTTAACCACGGCTTTGACCTTGTTAAAAACTCGGCTGCACAGCTGTAACAGTGAATGGTTATGGAAATCGCTTAATGCTGAATAAACACAGCTGCTTTAAGAATAACAATCTGTTTCATCTACAATGTCTGTTTTACGTCACCACAGCAGTACGGCACGTTTGCTAATTTGGTTTCATTCATAATATAATTTCATGTAAAAATGGCAAACAGGGGCATCAGCATCTAGATTTTTGGAACCAGACTTTGACTATGTCACTTCAGAACTTTTTTAAACATTCAAAGATGGACTTCCCAAGTGTGTTTGCCGAAACATTCTCCCTCAGGAATTTGTTGTAGAGAGCAGGATTTATTGCTCCGGCACTTAAATGTTCTGAAATATATTTAGTCTTATACTACTGTAGATGTAACGGAACAAACACTTTACAAAAAGTTTCACAGTCCACAGAATATCATTGTAAAAGTCGAGGATCATCAGGATGATTTAGATAAATGCGTTGTGTTCCTTACGCAATAGGAAAAGCTTCGTCATTGTTCTATGATTCCTACCTAAGAGGATGACTCTCACTGTGGGCCCAAAGCCGTAGAGATGTAAATTATTTTTGTTTCACAAATTTTTTAATTAGGTTTTGCTTTTTGACATTTTCTGGTAACAGAAAGTTTGACTCTTTGGTCCACAGAGTATCGCTGACGGCCACAGCCAAACTCAGAGCAGCCAACAAGACGACCAACAATCAGTGAGCCACAGCTCTTCACCAGAGGGAAATGACTCACTCAGTGTAAACGAAACCATCAGCAGACATGAACTAAGGTGACTGTTGTGCTTGACTTCTGTCTTGATGACACAAAGAAATGTCTTTATGTGAAGTTAACCATAAGTGGAGTCACATATCTGTGTTTTCTTTGCAGCAGAAAGCCGAGAGAGGAGACCAGGTTTCCCGCCGGCCACCGAGGCCACCCACAGCTTCACCTGCAGCTCCAGAAGTTCACTCTGTCTGCTGACAAGGTGATCAGATTTCTCTCAGCTGCAGCTAAAAATTTATTTCTGCAACTTCCTTCGTACAAATCCCAACACTAAATAATTACTGCTTCTACGCATCAGAGCTGATTGCAGTGTTTTGATTAGTTGTCATGCATGCATAAAATGAGACTGTTGATTTAGAAAGTGCTCTAATCTTGGATTCTTACCTCAGCTAATATTTATTTTGCTCACTGGAAATATGAAATATATCTAAATTGATTGGTTGACAACCAATTACAACAAAACATGATTATCGGACAGCTAGAATAAAATCTAACAAAAAAAGTACAACTAAGAAACACCAGAGAGAAATGTAAGCAGCAAAGAAACAGCTAATTTTCACCATAAGACAAATAAAGAACGCTAGAAAGATAATTAATTTACCATGAAATCAAAATAATGCTGAAAACAAGATTGAAAGACAAACAACATTTAAGACATTAAGATGATCACAATAAAATAAGACAACTTTAAATAAAAAAAGTTGTAATAAATGAATGACTCCTCACTATAACTTGTATTTTTAAGAACCAACAGATGGACTTTCTCTGAATATCTGAAGCAGACCAGATAAATAGATTGGATTAAAGCCATTAATACTTTTAATAAACAATAAAAGCACCTTAAAATAAGTTCTAATACATGTTGTCATAATCTGGTTTGTAAAAACCCAAAAGTAGAGGCAGACAGTCACAAAAGTGTTCAGATTTCTTAATGACAAATAAAGTTGAATCACAGAGGGTCATACAGTGGAGAATAACAGGGGGATTCAGATCAGCAAAATAGGGAGAGAACTGTAAAGAAAACCGAGCTAGACACAGAGGAGCGACAAACCAAGGCGGGAAAGATGAACATGAATACAACAAAACAAGCTAAAATGCACAGAAAGAAGAAAACAAAAAGTAAAAAACTTCTTTATAGGAATAAATTTAAATTGTCAGACTCAGATGACAATAATAAAGACAGAGAAATATACGCAGCAATACTTTTCGAACATAAACAATAGAAGAAAACCAAACCCCGGCTTCTCATAGTTGAAGTAGCCAATGCAGAGCTCCATGTTAGTCATTTCCAACACTAAACCCATCAGTAGGAAGCTTTATTTCTCTGTAATGTTTGCAGGACAGTCATCCAGTCGTCTATATATTTGTACTTGCTGATGACTCTTTCCAGCCATCACTGGGAAAGAGGCAAGGTGCACTGTGAAAAGGTCGCTAGTCCATCACAGAGCCACACAACTCACATCTAAGGGCAAATTAGAGTAATGTTTTTGGAATATAGGAGGAAGCCAGAGTGGTATAAAAGTGAAAAAGACAAAAAAATAAATAAATAAATCATAGTAACTGTTTTCTGTTGTTTTGGTAGCCAAGTTACAGGTTGTGTGGGTTCTTGTTTTTTTTTTATTTATATATATTTATATATATACCCTCTTTTCTCTGCTTTCCTCCTCAGACTTTGTCCTGGCTGAAAGACAATGTTTCCATGGCAACACAGGTGTGTTCGATAGCAAGCTCCGAGGGACTGGAGGCCGCCAGAAGGTGTCAACAGGCCCTCGAACAAGAAATCCTCAACACCAGAGCCAGGATAGAGGTGGTCAAAAGGGTAAACGGAGGCATTTTAACGCCTGAGCAGCCGCTGAATGAAAATGTGCAGAATCTTTGCAGATCTTTAGTCAACATTCTGACATCTCGTGTGAGAAGGTTTCTGACTTATCACCTGCGCTCGTGTTGAAAACGCCTTCCTCAGGAGGGTCACGGGCTGGTCCGTGCACAGCACCCAGGCAGTGCGAGGATTGAGGAGTTCCTCAGCCAGCTGGAAGTCCTGTGGGAAGAACTGAGGAGGAGGCACCAGAGGAATGCTGTGTTTCTGCAGGCCTCCGAGAAGCTGGGCTTCAGAGTGAGATTCATTTTTTAATAATCCTTGAACAGATTGTTCTCTGAGGTCATGCTGTTCTAGGAAGATTTACCGTCAGGACAGATTATTCTGGATCGGTTCTACCACTGTTTGGTGCTGATTCAGAGCTAGCAAAGAAGTATGCGAACAACTGGGAATCCGAGTTATGATTAATGAGTTAGTCTAAAGTTGATTCAGATTATCAGTCATCTAAATTAATTCATAAGTGAACATTTTCTTAATCTTCTTTTAAATTTTAACATTATTTTGTTTCAACTGTTGGTTTCTCACATTTATTAAACTGAGACATATTTATAAAACAGGAAACTCTTAGGCTGCTGAATGAAAAAATTTTATTTGAAAAGAATAATGCAGATCTACTGAAATAGCGCTATAAGTTATATTGCTAACCCAAGGAGCTTGTCGGGTGTTTATATGTTAAAACAGAACCGCATAAAGTGCATTTTGCATCCCAAACCGGATTCTTTTTTGGACTGTTTCTCTTTCCCGTTCTGTTATGGCCGCCATATTTATCCCTGTATCAACTGACTCTGTTTAAGTATGATTAGCGGCGCCCTCTGCTGGAAGGCGGCCGAAGTACAACAATAAAGCAAGGTCAAAGCAGACATTATTAATCAATCAATTGGAACTAATTTTATTTTAATAAACATTTATCAACAATTAGTCGGAATTCAATTAATTGTTTGCATTCCTATTTACAACCTTTTAAAAAGTACATTGAAAAATTATGCTTAATTCTTGAACTTTTTTCAAATTTTGTAAGGTTACAAACTTGCCTGTTTTCATTAGGATTCCGCACAAGTATATAAATTGAAACATAGGTTTCAGACTTCCTTCGTAAATAAATCTGAAAAGTGTGGCATACATTTGTATCCAGCCCCCATCCTCTTGAACCAATACTTTGTAGTATTTACCAGTAATGCAAATCTTGTCTGAAATTTTTAACAGCTCTTCTCTGCCAAATATCTTGAGCTGAATGGAGACCATCTTTAAACATGGATTCTCCATTGAATCTAAGTCTGATCTTTGACTGGACCATTCTGAACACATGCTTCATTCGGACCTTTTCCATTGTAGTTCTGGGTTGCATTACACGTTTCTGGGCCCCAGTCTTTAGTCTGTTAGAGCTTCTAACAGGTTTTCTTCAAGTATTGCCCTCTATTAAGCTCTATTCATCTTTTCTATATCTTAATGAAAGGTTACATGTAAGTTTGTTATATTTCAGATGTCCTTAGATTTTTGCAATAGAAAATAGACAAAAAATACTTGGTAAGATTTTGAGTTTTTGCAGCTTTGGTTGTTTGTTCACTAATGTTCTCTAAGACTCTGAGGCTTCCACAGCACAGCTGCTTGGATACGGTTAAATTACACACGAATGGACTTTTTTTACTCAGTAATTTGTGATTTTATTTAAGGGCAGAAAATTAAAGGGGACTGAAACAAACGCATGGCACACTTTTCACATTTTCATTTGTGTACAATTTTTTACACCATGATATTTTCTGTATCTCTTCACAATTATGGAGCACTTTGTGTTGTCATAAAATTCCAATAACGTACACTGAGGTTTGTGGCTGAAACGTAATAAAATGGAATATAGTTAGAGAGATATAAATGCTTTAATTTGATTATGGGTTAAATCTAATTTGGAGCTTTGCTTCAAATAAGAAGCCTGCTATTATAAAACATATAATTACTGATGCTGTTGCTTTCTTCTTTCAACTCTGACTTATTTTTATTTTATTGTGCTCTAAATCTCTTAAATGTTTAAGAAAGAAAGCCTCTCCAGCTTGACAAATGCTATTCTGTACACATTTCCCCTGCTTCTGTTCGACCAAGGTTGTGAAAGTGCTCCAAGCCCTCGGCAGCCTGGAGGCCTGGCTGGAGTCCGTGGAGCTTTCCATGAAGGCGTCCGCCATCACCGGTGACCCCGAAACCATGAGCCGGGCCGAGAGGGAGAGCTGCCTGCTGGAGAAAGAAGTGGGAGCTCGCAGCATGGAGCTCAGCGCTCTGAGGCAGGAGGTGGACCGCCTTCACGGCCACAGTCACCCCCACACACGGGGATTGGCAACGCGCATGGAGGAGTTGGAGAAAAAGTACGTTTTACAGGGGTCGAGGTTAGCTGCCCGGCATTTGTCATCATGGAAGATTCATGTTATGGATTTGAACCCATCAGGGATGAATGATGCTGGCAGTTTCTGCCAGTCACAGAAAATACAGTGTGTCAGCGTTTCCAAGACATCACAGGTTTGTGTTTGCCATGTTTGTAATTCAACATGGAAGGATTTATTCATAAAACTCCCAGTTTAAACGTAAGACAAATAATGTTGCCCTATAGACCAAAAAAGAAAATATAACTACCCACAGATCTCATAACCTGAAACTTTCAGGTTATGAGAACTCTCCATGCTCTCATTAATTGTGTATCGAGTAGCATGTTGGGTCAACCACTTAGTTTGTGACAGGTTGCCTTACTCTTTGGCATTAGTTTGAAGGACAGCCTGTCATTGAGGCTCACAGTATAACCTAACAATGTTGACAGGCTTTCTGGAAGTACCTGAGTCTATAAACAGAAGGTCAGACTCTGGAAAAGGTGCACGAGTCTGAGCCAAGAAAATGAAAGCATGGAAATGTCTCAGTTTAGGTGTTTCCAGGGTGGTAGTGTTGGATCAGGCAGAGATTACCGCTTGTTTAGTCCAAGAGACCAACAGTGCAGATAAAGGATTATCCTTATATACACCTCTCAAAAGCCGTAAAACAATTTTTTATTTTTTTTATTGCTGTGGGAAAATCTTGCTTTAAAATATTGAGAACGGTCCTAAAATCATTGCAAAACAAAAGCAATGGAACCATTTTTTTTTATTTCTGCTTTTTTTTTTATTGATCAAGCTATCCAGTAACTTTTATTTTAGAATGTGATAGACGCCTCTGTTAAAAATGATAAAAACAAGAAAACATCCCATCATTAAATAAGCCAAATGTGTATTGATTCTTAAAAACGAGTAAATAGCACACGAAGATAAAAAACTGGCCATAATCCAAGGTTTATCTTCTCACCATGGCAGTGAGAAAGATGTTAAATGAAAGAAAACATAGAAAATAAAGCTTTAGTAATAACCTTAAGAGCAACAGTGTCAAATTGTCGTCCGATAATTGTAGTATGTGTTATTCTGTGCTTTACAGCTATGCAAGGCTAAGCTGCTGCAATAAAAGAAAAGTGTGAAGTGCAGAGACACTAAGCAGCTGTGGAACACCTGGGCTGATGTCATTATTTAATGCTTAAAAAAAAGAGATTTAAGGTTAATGTATTCTAGAATAAATTAGCCTTGCATCATAGCACATGCAAGCTTTGTGCTGTAAGGTATTGGATATGCTCACTTGATATATTGATAAAATAAGCAGTTCTGGAGCCTTGAAACAATCATCTTGTGAGCTGACCTCTGTGTCTTTTATGTGGTTCTTCTGAATGTGGATGAGCGCATAGGAGCAACTTGTTGGTGAAACCATGTTGGTGTGTTTGTGTTGCACAGGTATCAGTGTGTGCTCAGTGCCCTGATCCTACAGAGCTCAAAGCTGCAGGACACACGCATGCTGACTGAGTTTCTGGAGCATTTGGAGCTGGACGAGAGCCAAGAGCTCATCGGAGGACAATATAATCTCGATCAGGTATTACACATCGAAAATGACCACGTTATCTTGAGTAATATTCACGTTATTAAACATCTCCATTTTTCATGTGTCTAACAGCCTCTACATAGTGACATTTCCTCAGTCCCTATGTTACTTGGGCTCCAAAGCAGCGGTGTTGGAGACAATCAGATAGAAACTATGGGCAACCCTGTGGAAGAACTGCGGGAGGCTGTGGAGATGCTGAACGACACTGTGAGGGAAAGAGGTCGATCACAAAGCCACGATCACGCCGTCCAGGAACTGCTCAGCAAGGTTAGACGAGGAGTGGTGCTTAAACTGAGGAGCTGCATTTAAAGTTTATGTTTTAAGAGGTTTAAATACTGTTGATTAGATCCAAATGTTACAGCTTAATAGGTGTTTAATCATTTTCAGGTTCTATGATCTGTGATAGAACCGCTGTTTTAACCGCTCTGCCCTAAAATAAGGATTTTTGGTTTGATTTGTTTTATTTCTGGCACATGTATAAAACTATCATGTTCACTGAGAAGCCATGACATAATTTTACAGGTATTTGTGTTCATACCATTTAAACTTTTACAGTCTTGTTAAACTAGCAAACTATAAAATTTGTATGTAGGATTAGAGTAATCGCAAACTGGAAAGAAGGCATTTTTTGAAACAGAAATAATCTAAAAAGATGTTTTATACATTTGTAACCAGCTGTGTTTCAGTGGTAGTCGTCTTGTAATCAGATGGTTGTAGGTACAATTCCAGACTTCTCCATTTAAAATAAAATAGGATAGAAATATCCTTTACTGTCAAAAAATGTGAAAAACAGCAGCAAAGTGACAGGCAAATAGACCCACACCATGTTAGAATATAAATATATATAAAGCACTGGAAATAATTAAGAGATCACTTTAAATGATCAGTTTCTCTGATTTTACTTTTTATTGTTTTTTTATTCTATGATCTACTGAGAACTCTGAAATTTCAAGCAAAAATTTTGTATTTATTTGCAAAAAATAAGAAATGGTCAAAGTGACAAAAAGGATGCAGCGCTTTCAGACCTCAAATAATGCAAAGAAAACAAGTTCATATTCATTTAGAAACAATACTAATGTTTTAACTCAGAAATCAATATTTTGTGGAATAACCAGGAGGTTTTCAATGCGGTTCAGTGCAGTGGGCTCTTCATTTTCCAGAGCTGTATACAGTAAAGGTAAAATTTTAGCATAAATACCATAACATATAAGATATACTCCAGTACTTAAATGTATATATATATTTATAGAAAAAAAGATGAGAAATAACATTGCATTAGCCCATGGTGCACTGATTCTAAAAATTGGATTATTTCACAACAATCCCACTTTTACGTTTTACTATACTTGTTAGCAATTTTTCATCTTTATGGTTTTTCTCTCGTACTTGTTCTGTTTCACTTACAGTAAAAATAAATGGTCTGGATTTGATGAATCTCCCTGAACACACTATACTTAGTGTGAAACATGGTAGTGGCAGCATCATGCTGTGGGGATGCTTTTTTAATTTATTTGTAAAGGCCAGAACCAAACCCCAATCAAATATGTTAGAAAACTAATTTCCTCAGACCCTCTCTATTCTGTCCAATAAAGAAAAATTAAGACATGCAGAAAAAAATATATATATACTTGCAGCAATAGGTAGCTCTATAACGTGAATAATCTACACCATAGATTTTTTAATGTCTTGGTATAACATTTTGAAAACTATGCATCATTTTCCTTCTCCTTCAGCGTCATGTACTACTTTGTTGTTGGGTTAGCAAATAAAGTCCCAATAAATGAAAAGACCACAGTTTGTGTTTGGCATGTGAAAGAATATGCTACGTTTCGTGGCTCCTGTTGTAAAACACATTAAAGTTCTCTACCTTAATGACAGTCCCATCTCATGAGGACATCTTGCCTCTCCAGCATGCCAGCCTTGCGGTGCGTGTGGAGGAGTGTTTGTGCAGCAGCAAGGAGCTGAGCCTGGAGATCCTGGAGAAGGAGACGGACATGGCCGTGCAGTGCGAGCCAGACCGCTGTGGCTTCGGGCCGCTCCGAGACAGACTGGACCACCTGGAGGTAAGAAAGGAAGATGCAGAAAAGAGAAATGACTCATCACTGATTACCCAACTCAGAATTATGTTTGGAAGAATTAGCTTCACTTTCTTCTCTACAGCAAAAATTTGCCCTGTTTGCACCACTTTGTGCTGTTTATTTTTTACTATCAGCCGCTGTGCATATTGGCCACACACGTACACACAGAGCGTGCAAAGATTTAATAAAAACTCTACATTTATTTGTTTGTCCTCCAGTGAGTCATTGTTCTGTTAACTCTAAAAGTGTGTTGTGTGTGTGTGTATGGTTTGGGGGGTGAATCTGGTCGGGTAAGCAGAGTTTCAGATGGGGATGGTAGAGTTTTGCGTGACTCATTGGTTGGCTAACGTTGTGTTTATCACACACGCAAAACAAACACACATGCATTCAGCTGTCAGGACTTGATTTGATTGAAGAGCAGAAATGACCTAATCCTGAACAGAAATAACTGTTGCATCAGCAGACAGGCATGCAGGAACTCAGCGTTGGTGAAGCTTGCTGTAACTGAGAAACTTCATGAAGCGTTGCTCCCAGAGAGCCCTGAACACTATTAATTACAGCGTCGTCAAAATATGGAGTAAAAAAGTGGTCAAGACGGCAACCTATAACGTGGAAGCCCATATGGTCCACATATGGGCCTCAAATAGAATAATTTGCATGGAGCTATGATGATGAGGTCATAGTTAGAGGAACAATCAGTCCAGGTTGTTTAAATGATTGGAGGATTGATGAGGAATGATAGAGCCTCTCTGTGATTTTCTGCAGATTGACTATGAAATAATGAAGGAGGATGTAAAGAAGATGGAGAACCATGCTTTGCATCTGAAGGAGCTGTGTCCGGAGAAAGCGTACACATTCGAGGTGAAGACCCAGTCTACTCTGCAGGCCTGGAGCGAACTGGGGAAGAGCATGAAGGACAACAGATCACGTTTGCAGGAGTTTGTGGAGCTCCAGGGCTTCTTCAGGAGCTACCTCGCCATGATGTAAGCAGGATGTACACATCCCCATCTTTGCTACAATTTGTAATCCATTTTTTGGGAACATTTGCTTAAGAACAGGATGTTCTCACTGTCAAGCTCTTGCCTCAGGGGGAGCAGGGAATTTAGGAATAAAGCAGGTTTCCTGGGTGTGACAGGCCAACGAATGTGTTTCCTATCAGGGAGAGTCTGCTTATTCTCATGTTTCTTACTGTTCCCAGTCTCCTAACACCACCTCCTTTTCTTACGCATCCCTCTGAACAGCTCATGGACTGAAGACACTAGATCATGCATTTTCTCAGACACTGCACTGCACCTCAGGAGAGAAGGACAGCGGCCACTGGCGGCAGAGCTGGACATCCAAATCGAGCAAAAGTTTAACGAGTTTGATGAGCTGGCAGCCAAAGCAAAGACTCTTTTAAACAAAGAACACCACCTCACACAGATGGTGAGCAGATATATACTCTACCAAATCACCACCAACTACATAGAGTTGGATGATGATTCTAAATTGGAAATGTGTTGCAGGTGAAGGAACGCATGGAGGAACTGAGGAGCATGCTTGGGTGGATCTCAGTGCACTGGAGAGCTCAGAAACAACAGTGGCTTCACAAACAGAACAGAGAGGAACCCTCACATGATAACATTTATTCTGAGGCAACAATGTGGAACTCATTTAAAGAGGTAAATTAGCAGCTTGGTGGGAGTTTGTCCAAATAAAAGCAAAAGTACCTCCTCCATTTTTATGACAAAACCCAAACAGGCTCAATAAGGCCATGGATAAGGGGATGTCAAACCCCAGCCCTCGTAGGCTGATCGTCTCCAGCTTTCAAAAGGGTCCAATACACGTCCATCAAATGCCTGAATTACCTCAGCATGAAGTCAGGCTCTGCAGACTCTTCCTAATGATCTAATTATCTGATTCATATGTGTTGAAGGAGAGGCAAATCTAAAAGTTGAAGGACATTTGTCCTCAGAAACTGGAGTTTGAGATCCCCTGAATATAGTAGATCTGCAATTAAGCTATATGTCCTGCAATTAGATAAAAGTGAAAGTGCTTAGATAAAGGCTAAGTTAGAATTTAGTTATTTTAAATAGATTCTTAATTTTGGTGAAAGACTAGAAGACAAATGCAAGCTGAGAAAATTTCACAACGTGAGGTTGTTTGTTTTTCATCTCTAACAACTTAAAATGTAAAACAAATGTTTTTACACACAAAACTTGAAATTTTACTTGAAAATACGTCAAACATGACCAGTTTGCATGTCATGTTTGTGTGATTAAACTGTACCCATGCTGGAATTAAGGTGATCTTCCAGGTAATAGTTTCACCACAAAACAAAGGAAATTGGACAAAAAGACCTGAAGCATAAAGCATGAAGCCACAACATGGAGGAAAAAGTAAAAGCTAAAGTAGCTAGCTAGCTTGCTAGCTTCTCTGCTACCAGACCTCAGATTCTGAGCACAAGAACTTGCAAACATTACTAACTCCCAATGGTCTTTGAATGAATGTAACTAAATGGGCAATGGAGCATTTAAATTTGATTAAAAGAGAAGTTAATTACTTAAAGCTTCTCTGCTCTACTAGGACATCTAGTGATCAATAAAAAAAGTGAAATTTACTCATATTTATTGTAGTCATGACTCATTCGGCTTGACTGATTGTACCCGTTTGCATTTTATCACTAATTTTTAGCAGTTTATTTATTTATTTTTTTTTTTTTAATCATTTTTTTCTCCGAAGAGTTTTTTGCGGCGCTAGTGGCTCGCATTTTCCACAACAGTAGGCTGACAGGAAGGGGGNCCCGCGACGTCCGCGTCGAGGACTGAGGCCTCCAAACGTGGGGCGTGCTAAACCACTGCGCCACCACAGCACGCCCCTAGCAGTTTATTTTTAATGTTAAATTGTGTCTTGTTTTTTCCAATCGTACAGAAGCCTGGTGAAATAACACATTGAGAAGAACTGGTACTGGTACTGGTACTGGCTAATTTACAGCTTAGGCGGTTTTTCTTCTGCTCTATTTTGGTTGTGTTAACTGAGAATGCAGAATATAAACTTTGTCTTCTTCTGCAATTTATGTTAAAAGCGTGTTCATTTTTCATTTCTGTATGCCATCTTCTGTCACTACAAGCAGGCCTCTTCCTATTCACTAAGCATATTTACACTTTGATGGCAATAAACCCTGATGAAGATCTGCAGTGTTGCCCCTTTCACATCTTATGTCTGCCTTACTGGGAGACAAACAGCCTACTCTTTAAAATCAACTGGTTAAGAACAGTATTACTGGCTGGAGTGGCTACTTGACCAACTTTGACCTCTTTTCAATCATCACGCCACCAAATATTACGCAAAGGACTGCAAGAAATAAGTATCAGCCTGAGATGTGATGCGTCAAAAATGCCAACACTTAGAAACTCATGAAAAAGGAAGTGCTCATTGTCTTCTTTGGAGATTTTTGTGTTGTTTCCTTTAGTGGTTCTTGGTGCAGCGCCACCACAGGTGAGGAGGTGAACAGGTTGCTTAACGCAGTGCAGTGTGAAAACAACTGCATCAGCTGAAAATGTAAGAAATGTTGCAACTTTGGTCCCCAATCAAACCAAGTCAACCACCCTTATAAGAGTTTGTTCTCAGTTCACATCTCAAATGTCATATTTGTTTATCCATATTCTTTCTTATAGTTATTGATTATTGTAGAAATATCTGGATTCATAGGGAACTTTTGTATTTATGTTTTAACATAAATGACAGAGAAATCTGAAAACTTAGTCTGGAATTCTTTGTATGATCTAAAACCGAGTTCTCTTGCACCAGGGTAAATATTTTGCTCGTCTTTGCCCACACAGAGTTCGGTTGCTGACCCCGAAGTCTTCCAACAATCACATGCCATCAGGACCTCTGAGGACACAACAAATTCAGCTGAATGTAATGAAGAGAGCGAAGGGAAAATGTCAGAAGATGGGTATGAAATCATGAACAGAATCGGCCCACAAGGCAATTCTCCCAAAGCAAACATTATGTTGGTGAAGGAGAGCAGCAGCCCACCTGTTGGGGGCGCTGTAAACCTCATCCTTAGCTTTGGGAACACTGAGGACAGCCAAGTGCAGGTGCTCGACCTACCTGCTGGGACAGATGAGGAGTTGAAGGAGACCTCTGAGCCTGTTCACAGGGTGAGGAGCACTCGACACAAAACATCACCCAACATCGGTTACATACATGATCTGTTCAAAGAAAAGAGGAAAATTTTGATGCTTTCAGGCTTCGATGATCACTTTTCTACAACATTTCATGGAATCTCCCTCTCTGTACTGCAGGTCATTCCTTTCTCCTTTGGCATTCACAACTTTCTATTTTCCCCTCGTTCTCTCCCTCAGCCCGCTGTGCCTCAGTCTTCTGCCTGTAAAAAGTTTTGGAGACGTTGCCAGGGGATTTTGGAAAATACTTTTGGTAGTTTAAAGCGAAAGAAAAAGATTTATCGGCAGAGCGCAGATGAGGTAATTTGCGCAGTGTGAACTGGGATTGCATGCAGCGTCTCCAAGTGTGCTGAGACTGCATGCAGTGTGCAGCTGTTTCCTGAGGGTAGCATGCTTTTTTCCTAACCTGGTAGAAGATACAAAATGTTCAACAACCCAGTGGTTTTGGCTCCTCTGCAAGGCAAATATAAAACCAACGACAACAAGATTGAGAATAAAAAAATAGATGTTTAATCTATTTTAGAATAAATAGATGCAACAAATGTTTAGACCCTAAATAAGTTAACTTTATTCATTCTTTGAAAATTAAAATAGTCTGTTTTGAGTCTTTAGATTTTTCCTTTTTATACTGTATTTCAGGGGTGTCAAACTCCAGTCTTCAAGGGCCACTGTCCTGCAGTTTTTAGATGTGCCACAGCTACAAAACACTGGAATTACATGGCTTAATGACCTCCTTCTTGTGTATATAAGTTCTTCAAAGTCCTGCTAATGACCTAATTATTCTATTCGGGTGTGGTGCAGCAGAGGTACATCTCAAAGTTGCAGGGCAGTGGCCCTCCAAGACTGGAGTTTGACACCTGTGCTGTATTTGAATAATAAACATATATGTTTTCCAGGCTTTTATTGAGAAATACATTAAGATTTAGCAAAGCATCTATAATTCCAGTGTTGATGTTTCTTTATGAATATTGCTGCCATTTCCCTTGTTTCTTTCCCCCAGCTTCTGATCCAAATCCTGGTTGAGTGCAACACATTCTTGGTTCATTAGAGCTTTTTTTTTCCTCGCTATCTTCCTGAAGACTGATCACACCGTCTCAAAGGATTGAAAAAGTCAATGGTCTGATCTCTAGGACGTTTAGTTATCCCATTTGCCTTGTGACCTGGTGCTCAATCATGCTGGACAAAAACATTCACCAGCAAGCTGCTCCTCCAGGGTTTCTGCTGAGTTTTAAATAAAATTTAGGCATTAGTTGATCTTAAATATGTTCAGATTTAATAAACTTGCATAGGACATACATTTAAATCCTAGTGGTCTGATGTAGGCCTTAAAAATGCTTAAATTAAATCTTTGACAAAATTGCTGCTGGAAAAGGTGTGTTGAAGCAGAAACATCTCAAACAAATTAGCCTTTTTTGTTGCCTACATTACTGGCTTGGACATTATTCTTGTTGATGAAAGAAGTGTGATTCCCTGATGAAGCCAACATTCGGCTCTTCTAATTCAAACAGAATGTCACAGAAATTAACTTTCATTAACACATTTCCCCTAAACCTAATTTGGATTATGCTATCAACTCATCCTGTAGCTAAAACTATATTTTAGGGTTTTGTAATTAAATTAATTTCTATCAACTTTGTGTTTAACTGTCCTAGACCTCATGAAGTGCTGCCAAAGTCCAATCTCAGAGCTACTTTCCTGCAACCTTTATGTTACTCTGTTTTTCAACACACTTGAATCAGATGAATTGTTTGTTAGCAGGCCTCTTCAGAGCTGGACAAGTTAATTCAGGTGTTAGCTGACCTAATCTGAAAAAAAAGTAGTAAAGTTTTCCTGGGTTGTATTTTCAGCTTGTCTCTGAGAAATTCAAATCAATGGGTAAAATCCCAGCAGATAACCAAACTTTTTTTTCTCGTCATTTAAAGTTTTATTTGGGATTTTTACTTGTAAAATGAGGCTAGATTTAAAGCTGAAAAGTGGTGATGACAGAAACGAGGTGAGCGATGAGTAAGAAATGCACACACAGTCTCCTCCCTCCTGTGACTGTTGACAGAAACTCTCTCTTGTCTTTGATGAGCCTGATGTAAACCTGCTCAGGTCTGACTCTCGCCTGCCTCTGCCGTGATTGTGTGAAATGAGTGACCTCATCCTCAGCTTCAAAATGGCTCCCAGTAGGAGTGTGTCCCACATGCCGGTGGAGCTGCCGTCATGAGACAAGAGAACTGGTGCTGAACCTTTCAGAAAGGCTCCAGACTGCGCTACATGATTTATAGTCTGGAGCTTATGCAGCTACAAGAGATTAGTCACAGAGTTGAAAGGTCAAGGCATTACAGCTGTGTATGACGACATATGCAGACACATATGATTTTGATTAAATCCTGAGTCTGCCGTTGGACTCATGTTCTGTCATGTGCTTTTTATACATTTCTGTATGCTTCATAAATATTTGTTAATCCAGTTTTCTTTGATGAGTGTTTCTTTAAAATTCTTTATTTCACTGAACATCAAGCTTGAGCCACTCATTGTTTTGCCAACCATACAGCGCCTTGCAAAGTTACTCTTACATTTTGTATCTTTACACCCACAAACTTGTGTGTTTTTTATTGAGATATTATGTGATAAAAGAGAGTTGTGAAAGAAGAGCATCTGTGAAAAACTGTTTCCATCTTGCCACAGATTCTTGATGTAATTCAGGTTTTGAGTTTGAATTTTTTTCTGTGCTTTGATCTCAGGGTGCTTGTTATCCTGCTAGAAAATGAATCTGCGTCTCAGACTATTTTTTGCAGCCTCTAACATGTTTTCTTCCCGCCATAGTTACACTCTGATCTCATCTGACTGGAGCACCTTCTTCAAAAAACAGCCCAGGACAGAAGTGTCCTCCTTTCTGCAGATTTGGTTTTAAATGGTCTAGTCCAATCAACCAGCAGATTTTCCTTAATAATCAAAGTTGAAAGGAGATGATTAAGTATTCACTATGGTCACCGCAGGAATAAGAAATACTTTACCTCCACATGTCTGCATTTTGTAAACCATAAAAATCATTTAAATGTCTGTTATTAATTTATTTTATTAAAGTTTTATTCCATTTGCATGTTTATAGTTGTTAGTGAGATGTGAAACACTTTGGTCAACTGTTGTTGTAAAGGTAGATGTGTTTCCATTACAAATGTGCGCAAAACTATGTCAATACTCTAAAAAACACAATTTTGCATTTTTCATTAAATAAGAAATCCAATTAAAGTCAATGAAAAAATATGCCACGCAATCATCCTCCAACTACTTCCTGTTGTGTTCTTCTTTGTGGTTTGTCCCAGTGGCATCATCCAGTTGTTGATTATGTGACTCACACGAAGCAGAAAAAGAGTTTCCATTGCAGTTTGGTGAAATAAATCAATTTTGTTATAGCCAAAAAACAAAAACACATCATCTTAGCACCAAAACATTTAGCAAAAAATAAGTTGTTTTTGTATTTTTATTTTTTTTATTTCTGTGTTTCCATTAAGCAAATCTATTTTCAAAATGTCAAACTGCATAATTATACGACCAATGGAAATGCAGCTATTGAGAATGAGCATTAACTGTTACCATGGGTCTCTTAGTTGCATCTCTAAGCAATGTTCTGCTTTCTGGACTGTTTTAAATAAACAGTGTGTCATAATCTAACCACGTGTAAAATGTCTCCACAACTTAATCCCTATCTTTTTCTTTGGTTATCATTCTGTTTTTATGATATGTTCACTAATGTTCTCTAACCAACTGCTGTAGGCTTAATTTCTGCAGAGATGCATTACTATTGACATTTGATTGTTATTGGTTGCACTAGATTTTATTCAGGGGTATCTAAAGGTAATGGGTCTGAGTATATATCCGCTCATCCTCATGCATTTAATCTTTTTTCTGTCTTTTCACAGGTAAGTACTTACCTGCATGTTAAGGACAGCACCCTGGCTGTGGCCCCGGTGTACGAGAGTATCACCCTTCCCCGCCTAAAGAGCCGTTCTGTAGCCTCGGACTCCCCTACTTTATGGCCGTCCGCCTCCTCCTCCTGCTCCTCACAATCTTCCCCTGTGACTGACCCACAAACAACTAACGCCGGTTTCCGCCCTACGACGGGAAGCGGCAGCAACTCCATCTTCTGTAGCCTCAAACGGATGAGCAAGAAGAGGAAAAGGAAGCGAGACGAGCGCAGACACACGATACAGAGAATCATGGATGTGGATGAGCAGACCAGTTCGATACAGCGGTATGACTCTGAGACAATCACGTATAACACTCAAACATGGCCGCTGAAGGAAGGACAGAGGAAGAAGAGCTTACAGAAGAACAGAAATGTTGCAGGCACTGGGGCTTACATGAAAAACCCTCTTCTGAAAGACATCGATTCAGAGTGTTCAGGAGAAAACAGCATCACTCCGTACGCCGTATCATCCGGACCAACGACTTCTCCATCAGAGGCTCCTGGGAGAAGCCACTGCAGAGTCCTCTCTTTGGGCTCGGTGTTGAGCTTCGATCTGCCAAAAGACATGACCCTCATCCCCAGCATTCAGGAAATAATCACTATTGCTCCTCCAGAGTCTAAAAAAGCAGATGCAACAGATTCTGACCCTCTTTCTCAAAGAAAAACAGTTCTGAGCTCTTTCAGACAGACCCACGTCCTGGCGGCCATCACAGGAAGTGAAATTAGCTCTTCTGAAACACAGGAGTCAATAACTGCAGCAAAAGATCTGCCTGATGAGGAGGCGAGTTTACAATCATCTTTCCTGGACGAACCAGGAAGTGCCGGATCAGAGGAGAAGGATGAACTCTTGTCAGATACTAAATCTACAACAAATGAAATCAGTCCGCCTTCAAAGCCGCCTATATACATGAACCAATCCCATAACTGCTGCTCAGTCCCTCATAAACACGAGTGTCTCAGTGTCCATACGCTCATCCGGGACCTCAATGGACACCAGTACCATAAATGCACAAAATCCCAGTGTGAGCATAAAAACAGTCCTCAGCTGAAATCAAACCAAGCTTCCCATGTGAGAGTGAATCTGAAGTCAACGATGAGCATCAGTGTTCGACAGGACTCTGTAGATTCTGGCATCTCCACCTCCAGCAGTTTTAAGCTTTGCACCGACGCTCCCTGTCCGGATCAGCCCCGGCCAAAAGGAGTGGTGGGGAAACTTATTTCCCTTGAGGTGGGAGGCATAGACCCAACTACAACAAGAGAAAACTATGCCGCATTCTCAAGTTCGTCCCCAGAATCCGTGAATATCAACACAGAGCCAGTCCATGTCGACCACCAGCAGTTTGAGGAGGAAGAAGAAGAACTGGAGGACATCTGGAAACAGAATAGCAACTACAGGCAGAGCATCTGCTCAGACATCATGTACCAGCCCAACCAAACCGGAGATCCACTTTCCAGCTCCCCTCCTGTCACAGAGCCACCTGTTCTCTACAGAAATCTGGTCACCGTCTCAGAACCAAACCTCCTCATAGCCGAGTTCAAACTCCCCTCCCACATCCAGAGCTGTTTGGGTTATGAGAAGTGGCAGAGCCCCAAAGATCACTTCCCTCCTCTGGTCACAGCGGACCGGAGGTCCTGGGCAGCGTTTCCCAACAGGGAACCAGCTAGCAAGACTACAATGATACTGAACGAGACGGCATCTGATCCGGTGAAGCTTCCAGATGTCGGCGACAATCCGAGATACGTTTACCAATACAGAGAGGAGGAAGAGGGGGAACAGAAGGAGATGAAGGAAGGAGAGGAGCTAACCAGGTACTCGCAGGTAAGTTTGCTTCTTAAAGTATGGGGAAGACACCACACTGATGCTGTAAAGTTATTTTAGAAGCTTATTTGTTCTCAGAGGTTAAAAACATGGTAAACAGCTGATGTTGAAGTCTAATTTTCCTGATTGAAAATGTTAACAGATTCCCAAAAAATTAGTTAAAGCCATTGAGGTTGGGTCATGTCAGTGGTTCCTAAATAATTAATTTATTATCTTTGCTCTTAACTTTTAGTTGGAGTGCCTATAAAAGCCCTAAAATAAAATAACCTTTTATTGAAAATAATCTCACACAGAAGTATTTAGAAAAATCCAACCATTACTTTGAGGCAATTTATTCAGAGGGGAAAATAATCCAGAATTAAGCAATAATTATTTCTAACAATTATTTATATGTCTACTTTTAATGTTTATTTGTGTAGCACATTTTAGTAACAGGGCAGGTTATGTCTAATATAAGCATAGTACTTATGAAACAAGCAGTAAACATTACATTTTGTCAAATGCCATCATCAAAATATACTTTAAATATATTGATCAATATTCCACTTTTTATTAATCAAATGCAACTCTAAACAGGTGTATTTTTAAGTTTTGATTTAAAGAAAATCAGTGTTTTGAATGTTTCTGTTTTAAAACTTTCTTAATCTTCTATAACATTTCACAAGGTTGGCTTATCTAGAGATGTTTGACTATTATTCTGCACAATCTTTGGACCATGCTGAGATTTAGTTTATGAGAAAATGTTGATTTGGCTCTGGAGTCTGTATCTTAACTTTAGCAAACCTAAGTAATGTTCTGACTGTGTATTCTTCCTTTTTTTTAACAGAACCTGGGTTTGAACAAAGCCTGCCAGAAAAATCTTAAACACATAGCAAAGCCTCAAGAACAAGTAGCCACAGGAGGGCGCTGTTTCATCCTAGTAAGACTGAAACCTGAGTGGAAATATTGTTTGTTGTTAGTTGATCTTTTTGCATGAATGTGATTTTTAATTCAAACCCATGTAGAGTGGAAAACCGGAGAATCAGTCTATGGAGGGAACCCTGGAGAAGAAGCACAAGCTGCAGCTGGGAGGAAAGAAAGTAAGAAATGTTTAGGCCTACATAGTCAGCAGATGTAAAGCTCAGAGTCAGCAGCATGTGCTCTTATCTTATTTTCACAGGCTGCCTCCAGAGGCTGGAACTCCTACCACACTGTCCTATATAGACACACCTTGTGCTTCTTCCAGGACAGAAAGGATACACTGCGCGTAAGCAGAAAGCAGATGATATCTGTAAAGCAGTTGGCATGTGGTGACTAATAATGAGTTTGTGCTGCAGAGCTCTGCATGCGGTCAACCGCTGAACCTCATGGGAGCTGAGTGCTCGGCTGCCCTAGACTACACCAAAAAACCCAACTGCTTCCGACTACGGTAATCCTGGGCAAACAGCCAAATTGTTATTGCAAATTACACAGATTTCAAGGCAAATAGTGAGACGTGTGCTCTGCAAATTTTTCTTTACCGCCATCGTTTCTGGTCTTCAGGCTCCGTGACGGGTCTGAATACTTATTTAATACCACCTCCCACTTCTTGATGAAGAAGTGGATCATGAAAATACAAGCAAGCACAGGTAAATATAATACTGAGGCTTTCAAAGGCATATTCTTATATTTTTCACATCACGATCGCACGCATTAATGTATTTTATTGTGATTTTATGTAATAAATACCAAAATACAAAATACCAAATAAAGTGGAAAGAAAATGATTCCACCTTTTATTTTATTTATTTTTGTTCCTGTCACCTTAGTAAACACTTGTTTTTTGGGTATGTTTCTAATATTTTTGCACATTTTGAGACTGAAATCTTTGTCAGTTCTTTTTCGTAGAACAGCTCAAACTCAGTCCTATTTGACAGAAAGCATCTGTGAACATTAGCTTTTAAGTCTTACCACAGTTTCTCCATAAGATTTAGGTCTGGACTACTTTCCAGCTTTCACATTGACACATCCCAACAGCATGATGCTGCCACTACCATAAACCCTTTGTACCTTCTAACAAGTTTTCTTTCTGGAATACAAATACCCACCACACTTTTGTTCACAGGTTGTTTTGAAATTTATGTATTGTTTTCCTTCCACTTACACAATTACGCAATATTTAGTGTTAATCTGTGACATAAAATCTCAATATAATCCACGTAGATTGTGGTTGGAGCGTGACAAAATATGTATAAAATATCTTAAGTGAGTTGTACTACATTCTGGTTTTTATGTTAATAGTTGTGTTTGTAGTGAATAACTGTGATGGAACCTTTTCTTCTATCAAAGGTCAAAGTGAGCTCATGTCTTCACCAACAGATGTTCCTGGTGATCAAGCCTTTCCCATCTCTTTGTAAGATAATGTTCAAAACAATTTGTATAAAATACTAACATTCTGTGCAGCATTCTTTAGTATTGACTGTTACCCGCTCTTATGCTTTAGATGCCAGGATCAAACCAGCACTCTCTGCCATTCCCAGCACAAAGTCATCCACGCATTCCCAAGGTTGAAACAACAGAGCAGCGATCAAACCAAAGAAATTGTCGTTCTCACCAGAGAGCAGAGTCACATGCTCCAGAGCCAAAGAGCGGACGAGAAGTCCAAGACCTCATCATTGGATCCAGGCTGCTGTGGTAAGAGTGGAGAACTGTTTACCAAAAGAGACATTTGCATAACCTTCATGCACTGCATGTGTCTGAACTCACCCCCAGCCAAATAAATATCTTACAAAGGAAATGCTGGATGTTGTAGGTACAGCAGGTGCCACTAGGTGGAGCTGAAGCACTCCATATTGAATAGCTGTAGTGTCACTTGATTGCTAAAGGGGCTTGTTTTTGCAGTAAATGTAAATCTCTTCTTACTCAGCTTTTCTGCTCTCATTTGACCCCCACAGCTGATGATGGTGATGATGATGATAATGGGGATGAATGCAGCTTAACTCATGCAGTGACTCACAGACTTTCTGTAGACAACACTTCTTCCTCCTCTTACTCCCCTGCAACCAGCAGCCAGAACTGGCTCGGCAGCAAGCACCGCTCCCACTCTTTTACGTCAGGTTAGATTGCAGCTGTCAGCCTGAATTTTATCATTTATCACATTCAATCTGAATACTGGTTATTTTTCAGCAACCTACCAGAAGATTAAACCCATGCAGCACTCTCCTGGAGGAGAAGGGGTGGAAAAAGGATCCAACTACTGTGTGACTCTGGTGGTCGGGGGCAGTTCGGCAGACAGCTCGTCGATAAGCAGAGGTCTGGAGCCTCCGGTGCTGCCCTCACCTTCATGGCAGCCAGACGTGTTTAAGGACTTTGCTCTGAAAAGCTACTCGAGCCTCCCGCGACCTCGCAACAAATCTGTCTTTAAAAAGTTCTTTGGGAAAAAAGAGCCCTGAGCATATACATGCTGGTTTTTACAGATAGTTTCTAAAGTGCAGTGCACATTTAAATAAAAACACACTACTACTGACCATATTTATGAGCAAAACACTTATCCTAGTTATATTTTTGATGCGATTGTGATAAATCACTACAGAGCCTTAAAAGTCATTATAAATAACCTGTTTTATGAGTGTCTCTTTTTTGATCCTTCACTTTTGAAGTCAGATAAAAACTAACACAACTGCTAACACACTGTAAAGTGTGCACTGTGTACTCAGAAGTGTACATACAGTCGTCACTGGCGTAAATGTCATATTAATTCAGGAAAGGATTTATTTCAATGATTTATATCAAGATGGAAGGATAATTCAGCTTTCAACTTCAGTAATTTCAGAAAACGAGTTGGATTAACAAGCTTAAACATTTTCCGTATTTTTTGTGTAATCAACAAAAAGTACATTATCAAGTATGGAGGTGGTAGCATCATGCAGTGGGGTTACTGGACTGCCAATCGTACTGCTGCCTACTGGATAGAAAATTAAAGAAAGAAAATGTCACCAAATTTATTCAGTTCAAGCTCCAAAATACATACATATACCATTAGCAATATTCGAATGTCATTATTATGGGCATCCATGTAATTATTTTAGGTCTTTAATGAATTTCAAAGTGCAATTTGAGCTGATTGTATCCTTTTTCTGGGCCTCACAATTATGCTGATGTCACTCTCCAAGTTGCGGAGAAACCACATACGTCCTCGAAACCCCGATGTTTGTGGGAGTTAGGGACTGCCGGCGAAAAGCTGAAAGTTGCAAACACTTGATACTCTCTCTAAAAACGCTCCTAAATGCCTATTTTAATAGTTGAAACACCAAATGTAACCTAACATTGCTTATTATGATCTGTGGAAACCGTCTTTGCACGACTGCAGAAGCTAGCATCCATGGTCTATCTTACTTCCGCTCTTCTGGGTACAGCCAATCAGCACCAAGGAAAATGAACGACACTCGTTGATTGGCTGCCTTTTTAACACCAACCAATAGCATGTGAAGGAACTTTGCTCTAAGCTGCATTTTCTTTGTAATATTTCAAATATGGTCTCTGAAAAGACCATAAATGAGATGGTTCGTTTTAGTTGAACCATCTCAAAAAGTAAAAATTTGAGTATTAAGTAAATTTTTGATCAGGCACGTTTTAAGAAAACTCCATACGGCCGATGAGCCTTGTATTTCAATACGTTATGGTTTGGAGTTTCTTGTGTTCTTGAACATTATAACAATTTTTTTTTAATCAGAGATTGACAGTTTGGGTCACATGATGGAGACTTGGACACAGTTGGGTCTTAAAACCGGACAAATATCCAAAACGTCCTTATATGTCCAAAAAAACAGATGTATATGGTTTTGGTCCTGTGTGGATCAGAGAAAATCCTCAATAAATTAAACTTCATTAATCTCTGCAACCTTTAACATATAAACAACTTGTTTTAACATATTAATAACTTGTTTATATGTTAAAGGGTAAAGTTAATATGACATTTACATTTATGATGGTTGTGTGCAATCTTCTGGAACTGTAGTTGTTTTGATTGTTTTTGATAACTCTTGTATAGTTCTTTTCATTTCTGTTGTGCTTTGGGTTATCTGTTCCCCTTTATGTTAAACTAAGTATTAATGCATTAAGCCTTCATTTACGTTGCATTTTAGCTGCTCCTCAACTATTAATTCACAGTTTGATACTGTTTGATCTTGCGTGATTTAACTACTTTTTTCCACCTTCTGAGGCGAAGACTAAATACTTAATAAAACTCAAAACAAGGTTTTGATTTTGCTGTGATTAAAGATTAATTTTTGACACACTTGTGGTACAAAAACGTCCTTTTTTTTTTTTTTGTCATGTCTGTCTGGACTACTTTGAGAAGAAAAGCCATAAGATGAAACGAGAGATTAAAGGTCGGCAAAGCTAAGAACATCTCCACATCACAAGCCATCTTTTTGCATATTAAAACATGACCCCATTCAGAGATGTGATTTAAACATAAATAATCGCCGCTTCGTTTAAAGCTGAGGAACCAGACGCTCTCTGTGGACATGGTGGCATAATGAATTCAACTCATAAAGCCTTTGCAAACTAATGCTGCTTAGCATTGCAAAATATTCAGTGTCTGCTTTGGATTAGTTACAGTAGAGAAGAAAAATGACTAATTTGGGCATCTCAAAAGTTTTGATGTTTACTTTGGGGGAAAAAACTGTAGAAGGAAACTGGTGTAAGCTGTTTACTGGTTTGGTGAGCAATGCTGTTTGTTGTTGACATCCAAAGATTCAGAGCAGCTAAAGTGTAGCTACAATTAAAAGAGCGTTAGGATGCTGTAAAAGCTCAAATGGCATAAATATTTTACTTTAATTTCAGAACATGTAACCATTTTTGTCACTTATATGCAAAGACAGTAAAAAGATTGAACGTAGCGGAGAGTTCAGCTTTGGGGCAGTGAAGCTAAACTGACAGATAGCAGTTTCTGTGTTTTGGTGGTTGTGCTGATTCTGACAGCAGGAGAAATGTTGGAATATTATATGAGGAGGATTAGAAGCATGACATGATTCTCTGTAAGCCTGCAGATCTGAGGGAGGATTTAAGAAGTGCACCTGGAAACACTTATCACATACTTCTGCAAAGTAGCTCAATCACAGATGTACTGAAGGCTTCGGAGGGCTTGACTGGTACTGCCTGTCAGCGTGAGGTTACGCAGCATCCCACAGTTAAAATGTGCAAAACACACCGTCAGTACTGATCAATCTTTCCAGTTAATTTTCCTCACACGTTTTTCTGCTATTTGAAAAAAAATGAAATAATCTAGTGATGAAGAAAATGGAGCCAAAAAGACAATAAATGCTACTTTGTTGTGTTCACGCTGTTTTCTAAATTACCATGTGTTCTGGTGCTTTGAAAATGGTTTATGTTGGTTTTAATGAAATGAAGTTCTGTTGTTGCTTTTTTGGGCTCCTGTTCTGAGTAGTGCATATTTACTGAGACATCACTCTTATTTAATCTATTTTTTGCAATATGCCACTTTGAAAAAACTTAAGAAATTACTTAAAATCATCAGTTTCTCTGATTTTACTTTTTATAGGTATATGTTTGAGTAGAATTAACATTGCTCTTTTATTCTACGAACTACTGACAACATGTCTTTAGTATTTATTTGCATAAAATGAGAAAGGGTCAAAATAACAAAAAAGATGCGGTGCTTTTGGACCTCAAATAATGCAAAGAAAACAAGTTCATATTCATTTAGAAACAACAACACTAATGTTTTAACACAGGAAGAGTTCAGAAATCAATATTTGGTGGAATCACCAGGAGGTTTTCATTGGGGTTTAGAGCAGAAGGCTCTTCATTTTTTCCAGAGCTGAATGTTAAAGGATAAATTGACCAGATTGAGAATGAATATTCAATGCTCTATGAGTGCTTCTTAGTGCTCAAATTATTAGCCTGAATCAAACAGGAAGTCACACTTTAAGTTTCAATTTCAAGGACCAACTGGACAAGTAATTATTGGCCGAATTAGTCAAAAAAATGTCAATCGTTGTTTTTGTTAAAGTTACTGAACCATCAGAGCAGACAGCACGTCTGCGTAGCCCAGAATAAGATCAAATTATGTTATTATTGGTTTCATTGCCACATATATTCACAATGAATTTACATAATTACATATCAACAGTGTCTAGAGATGCAAGTTGTTCAAAACATCCGTGGAAGCCAGGCTTAGCCGTATACTATAGCATGCATAAGCAGGGGATGCTGGTGTATTTTTCAATTGAATTTGTATATTTCTACATGAAACACAAGGCACATGTGCAGTAGAGTGAGGGGCGTATAATGATCCACATTGACATTCAGGAAGTGACTGATACAATTAGTCACTGCCTTCACATATGGCATCTATTCCTTTGGAATGCACTGACTGCCATACTGAAGACATTTCTGTGTGTTTTTCCCTCTCCGTCATGTTTGCAGCGACAGCCGTATCGTGTAAGGGCCCACAGGGACGCGGCACCAGCCAATCGATTGATCGCCGTGTCCCAGATCTTTGTGTCCTCTCCACCCCCTGACCTCTGTACGATTCGCTGACAGCTCCTACTGCTCCCGTCATAGCTGCGGGGGGTTGTAGCCCTCCCCTGCAGACACAGCAAACAGCTCACTATGCTTGCATGTCAGCTCACTCTGGATGCTTTTCCTTCAAGTGTGGGGGGTTATGTAGAGCAAAACATGCGCTGGACTCGACAACTGCTCAAAACGACCGCACAACATTTTGCTGCCTTTTCTCCCTGTCCAACCTCTTAAGGGCTGACCGCCTGACATGTCCTCCCAAAGGTGGGGTGAAGCGTCTTAGACCTAAGTGACTCACAGGGGTCGGTAGTGTCTTTCAAAGAGATCTGGAGATCAGAAAGAGCCATCAGGACAGTGTAACACGAGAAAGATGTCCTGAGTTTCTCACCCTTCCCTACTGTTGATAGAAAATGGCGCTACTGCCTTTGAAGGGATGCATGATGCTCAACACATGACAAATTCCCACAAGTTAGTTGTTCCTTACTTGAGTAGCTTCACAGAAATACAGAGTGAAGTAGCATAATTAACTGTATAAAAGAGAATAGATTTATGTTTTATTGAAAATCTCTGAGCTTTCAACTTGGAGGCTTCAAAAGGGTCAGTTCTGTCGTTTAGCAGGCTTTGAAACCCAAAGCTGCAGGCCGCAAGCAGCCTTATGGGAGGCCATGAAAGGGACGTAACAGGAAGAGTGAGTTTAAGAACTGTCTTTGCTGGGCAGGAGGTAAAATGGTGGATCAAATGGCCTCATTTCCACAGCCCCGGAATCCCATTTCACGTTATCTATTCACCTGTTAACATTTTCACATATAAAGCTGCATTTAATAACTCCGAATGAGGGGTGCCTAACTGTGAGAGGCATCTGGACACTTGGATTTAAATGTTTTACTTTTTTTTTTTAACATTAGTTAATAATCTGCAATATGGATATATACATTGTGGTAAGTATCTACATGTCATGGTGCACAGATGTGAAGGTGCATGTAACAAACCCAGTACTGTATATAACAGAGGTTATATACATTAGAATGGAGTTTGTTTGTTTTTTTGAATGACTACTTTTCACTTTGAATATACTAAAGTATGATATCACTTGAGTATAAATGTTGGGTAGTCTACCCACCTCTGTTTATCCGAATCAGATTCAGAATCAGATTTAATTGCTACATTTATGTGCAAAAATAAAGAATTTGACTGTGTGAGGATTTAGGTTTCTGTGTTGTTTTTTGGTTAATTTAGTCTGTGTGTCTTGCCCTTGATTGATCCCAGCTGCGTCTCGTGTTCACTGATTTCATCCTGTGTATTTAACCGCACCTGTGTCCCCTGCTGCCTGTCGGATCCTTGTGTAATGTCAAGTCTTTGTTGGCATTGGTTCGGTGTAACTCCCAGTGCTACCATGTGTCTGCGTTTCCTTGTCTCATTGCTCACCTGTGCTGCCTGGATTCTGTTCACGTTATTGATCATTATTAAACCATCATTTTTCACTACAAACTGGGTAGTGAACATGAAGCTATTCCAGAAATTTTACATTGTATACACCCCAAAACAATCCCAACAATTATTCAGCAAACTAATAAATAAAAAAAGCCCAACAGAAATTGTTTTGTTAGATTTTTTATTATTTTTTTTTCCAACAAGAAGTTAAATTAAGACTCAATCTGTGCCCACAGTGCCTGGCTGTCATATGCACAGCTTCTCTGAGGGCCTGACAGGAATTGTGAGAATGCAGAAACCAGCTTGACACTCTGACATGACCTTGATTTCTGGAAACTCACCATGCGCAGTTTTCTGTACCGAGATTATTTGGCATCACAAAAGACAAGTACTTTATTTCGCTTCCACATCTCTGTGTATGTCGTATGTTCTCCACTGGATAAAGTCAATTTTATGTGCTGCTTTAGGAAGGCTTGGGCAGGCTGTTGTGTAACAATATGTCAGATTTTTATCAGCTGTTTGGCCTTTTAGCTGAGGGCTTCCCGGACCATACATCATCCCTTGGCCCCTCCTTCCAGTTTGCAGCTGTCAGTGTGCCTCCTGGGCTGGTACCATAAAGAGCAATAACTGGAGAGAACACACCACATCTAAGCACCCGCTCCCCCATCAAAACCTCACTCCTCCTCACCCTCCCACCAAACAGCCAAATCCCCTTTGTCCTGAATTGTTGGTAAGCTTCTTGCATTTCTGTACCCTCCATAAAATGGAGGGATAAAGAGTTCAGGGTCCTGCTCAGACATCTGGCCCGGAAATTCAGAATAAATGTACACATCTGTGTTGTGATATGGCCATTGATTAACTTATATGAATATGAAGTTGCATGACTTTATCAGTTACCATGCACTACATCAACTACTCTTGCTTAGGACACATTGACATTTCCAAGTTCCTTCACAGTAAGCAGGTTTTTACAGCTGCAGCTGCAGAAAGCTGTAAAAACCTGAAAGATGTTTTTCAGGTTTTTCTCTTTACAATCTTTATAAAGAGAAAATAAACATTTTTCTGATTTAGATGCAGTATAATCATATACAGTTGTTTTTCCTGCATCATAGAAAACATTTATCTGAAAAATATAAACAAGAACTTGATTTCATAACTACAGGAATGCATTTGTACCTTTTTAAATTAGCCGTTTTTGTTATTTTTTATGTGATTTTGAAATGTACTTACATCAGTAAATATGTGCAAAAGGTTTTTAGTTTTATCAGAGTAGCATAATCTCACATGGAAAGATTTCCAAAACTTCAAATGTTCAATTTTAGTTAATTTATTTACTGTTTAGGTGGGAATGCCACAATAAGAAATATTAATTTTTAGTACACTCACTGATGCTACAATATTTGACACCTGAAAATCCTGAAAAATAAAATATATGTACAGTTGAATGCTAAATTATTATTTCCCCTAGATTATACAGTATAGATCTAGATTTATTTTCATTTAACTCAGAAGTTTGTTTCAGACAGGAAATGATGATGAATAAGACAAAGTAAAAGGAGTAAAAATGTATATTTTATAAAAATAAAAAAATAAATTAAAATTATAAGATCACTTTAAACCTAAACCAGCGAGGGGAATGAATGATTCTGGACTTGACTAAAAATTTTACATTTTATGTATCAACTTTTGCTTTTAAAGGTCATCAGTTTGTTCTGGAATTGTTACAATTGTAATTATGATGACTAATGACAATTGATTTCTCCTGGTCACTCTTCAAAATGTGAAAGACAAGAGAACATGCGATTTAAGCAAGGAAAATGTGTGTTGATCTTCCTAAATCAGGATATGGTTACAGGAAAATAGGCAGCTACTTGCCCAAAATTGTCCATTTCTACATTCAGACCAATAATTAATGTTTAAAACAGCAAATATTGTGAGAATCATGGCAGGATGAGGACTCGCGTTTGTTTTGGCAACAAATACAGTAAGGATATTGGTAAGAAAAGCATAAAAACATTTCCAAACCAAACAATTGCACCTTTGCATCACCAAGCTGCCATAACACCCATTATATACGACCTACGTTCCAACTGGATGTTTGAGAAACATGCCATGAAAACAATCGTCCAATCGTCACATGAACATGTCCAGTCTGCTGAATGATACAGGAACTGTAAATCACATCATTTTCAACTTTTCAGTGACAAATAATCCAAGTGTGTTTGGCCTAAAGAAAAAAACTGGATCTGTGGAAAAGCACCTCATGTTAAAAACTATAGCATGGTAAAGAATGTGTGATGCTGTGGGCTTGTTTCTCTTCCAACAGCCTCAGAAACCTCATTAGAGTGCATTAGAGTCCAAAATTAGTTTCTAGTATAAAATCTATAATTCACGCTTCGTATTTCTGGATATGTTTTATATTCATCAACAATTTCTCTTATTCCTCAACTGCTGAACAGATGGTGTTCAGGTGCTGTGGATGAGCTCGTGCACATCAAATGTCACATCCTGGGGATGAGAAAATCATATGCACGTATAGTGACAACATGGACTGTATGGATGCTAATTACATCATAAAGCGTCAGATGCATCCATATGTGCGTGCATCCTCCATTTGGTAGAACTGGCAAGGTCTTTGTGTTATGTAACCCATCTGGTGCTCTGCTGCAGGGAGCCGGCGGTTACCATCCACAGAGCCAGCTCTCCTGCTCGGCTACTTCAGGCTGATTAGCCTTAGATTGTGATGTTGTTCTTCCACGTTAGTTAGAAAATAATAAAAATGTAACTTTAGAGCTTACTGGTGGCAGCTGATCCAGTTATGCGCTGGTCGTGTGAGGCCACGGAGCAGCAGATGCTTGCGCAGCAGCCCGTCTGACGCAGATCACGGCTGGCAGTTCTTTCTGCAGCCAGCCTGACAAGTCACATCAGTTACACACTGCAAAACAAGCCCAAAAAAAAAAAAAAGCGCCTTCCTTTTTTTCATCACTTTGAAATGACCTGGAGGTATTTCAATGCTGCAATAAATAAATAAATAAAACAAACATGTTTGCCAGAGGGTGTTGTCTATTTAAAGCTTCAGCACAGCTGTCAGGCTCGGAGCTCTCGCAGAATCGGCGCTCCACACGCAGCGAGTCGATACGATCAACACATTACGGGTCGCAAAGAGGCGACCTTTTCTGCAGGTTTGACAACACATTCTCCTCTGTGGTTTTAAACCCTCCACTTAGCTCTGCTACAAATCCTTTATAAAACAAGAAATAAACCCTTAATTCACTGTTACCACTTATCCTGCGGTGTAATCTGATGGAACATGGAAACACATTTTCGAGGGGGGCAACACAAAATCCTTACAACCGCAGTTAAGCTTATTTACTTGTAAGCAAAGAATGTGAAAACAACAATAGATCAATATGATCAGGATAAAAACGTTCGCAGGAGCAAAAACTCTGATCCTGATTGTTGAGAGAAGTGTATGTTCACAGTTCGCCGCAAAAGTATTTACACCACTTATAGACTACTTTTCAAAATTTTGTCATTTTTTGTAGTTTGCTTTTAGTGGAGCTTAAATGGTAGACTAACAAAAGATGTAAAATAGAGAAAAAATATATTCCTTTTCAAAATCACCCCCTTTTTTACTGATATCACCAAATGAATGCAGGATTAGATTATGAGATAATATCCTAAAGTAAAATACTACACATTACCCTGAACACAAAATCCCCACACTGAAACATGGTGGTGGTATATTTTTTTCTTTTTTTTCTTTTCAGGTACAGGAAAACTTTTCTGGCTGGAATACAAATACACACCACAGTTTTCAGATTTTTAATTGGAAAAAACCTGAAAATTATATTTTTAAGTCTCTACCTTGTGCTAGTCCAAAACATAAATGCACAACACGGTTGTGTGATATCAAATAGTTACAATAATATTGCTGTGAATAGCATTAGCATGCCAGTAATGGGAGTTTAAAACAATCCAACAAGACTAAAATATCACTGGTCTGCAGGATTTTAATGCATCATAGAATATTTTTCCAAATATTTTATGCAAGTAGTCTTTTGTGAATGTGATTTAGCGCACATTGATACTGGGATGATTCTGATACTGTCCAGTAGATCTAAATTGTGATAATGTGGCAAAAAGGGGAAATTTTGTGCAGGTATCAATACTGTTGCAAGGTGCTGCATATTTGCTTCTATTCGTTTGTGATGGCGGGTGAATAGAGTGCACATCGTTGCACAATTAAATATTGATTGATACTCCGCGCGCAAAAGCTCAACACAAGGCAGGGCTTCTGTCGGAAAGAATTAATAGAATCACCAGGGTCACCGCTTTGTGTGCTCCTTTATTGAAAGAAAACATCGGCTGTGATCATGGAAAACTCGAGAATAAAAAACTGAATAAGGAACAAGCAGAAAACTAACTGAATATATTCCCAGTTGTGTTCCATCTCACAATCAATTATTAAGCATCTAATCCATTTTGTTAAGAGAAACAAAAGAAATGATTCTTTACATTAAACACATGTATGTGGCACAACAACTCTTCCACCCTCTCATCTTGCTGCAGAGTACAGTAGGTCACAACACCATTGTTAACCATGAACATACTTACTTAACAGTCGGTTTGTGTGAAGCATATATGCACAGACACATGAGAATATTGACGTCAGCACAAACTGCAGGAAGATGTCCTTTCACTGGTCCTGGCTTCTGTGTTTTAAACATTCTTGTAGGGTTGATAGGATATCCTGCAGAAGAGCGTTTCTGTTATCCTTTGACACCTAGACAAGAAAAATGAGAGTGGAAAAAACAATTAATATGACAAACAGGGTTAGTTTGAGCAGCGGGAGAAAAATACTATATAAATGTCCATCAAGGGAATGAGACAACATTCTGCCTCAAGATTATCAAGCTGACATACAAGCACAAAGCAGCGACGTGGAAAGAAATGAGAGAAAGCTTTCAACATTTCTTACAAATAAAAATCTTCAATTTGAAAACCAAAAAATCAAATCAATTGCAGCCAATTTGTGCCAGAAAACAACTAATTAGTAAATAAAATCCACCTCTGTGGAATTTAATCTCAGTAGGATCAGTAGGCTGTAGAATACACCAAAACATGGTGGTGGCAGCATCATGATAAGGGGATGCTTTCCTTCAGTAGGGACACAGAAGTTGGGAACAGTAAGTGGAGCTAAATACAGAACAATCCTGGAGAAAAAACAGTTAGAGGCTGCAACATTTTCCTGTTTCACCATTCCCAGGGAAACATGGTGGTGAAAGCATCATGCTGTGGGGATGCCGTTCTTCGGCGGGAACACAGAAGCTGGTCAGAGCCAGTGGGAGTTTGAGGAAACCTAATACAGGACAATCCTGGAGGAAAACCTGTCAGAGGGCAGAAAAGACTTGAGACTGATGCGGATTAGATCAAATCCTAGCCATGAGGAAAAATGGTGTAGTCAAAGCCCAGACCGAAATCCAACTGAGAATCTGTGCAATGACTTGAAAATGTATTTTCCATCCAATCTGATTAAGATTTTTATTTGGACAAAAAAAAACATAAACATGAAATAAAATCATTAAAGTTTGTGGTTTAACAAAACAATGAGACAAAGTTGAAGAGGTAAAAATGTCGCTATAAAACACTGTTCTCCTATCATGTCCAGTCTAAATCTCTTTACTGTCTCATAACCTGATTAGGTCTAACACAATGTCTGCCACAGTACAGCAAATACTTTGCATGACAATGTCTGTAACTGAGTCCCCCGTTAGAAATTATTTTGATATTTGAGACACCCCTTTGTTGTTGAATCAGTCATGCATGATTTAGATTTAATCCGACTGCGGCTGAGAGAGATAATGCAGGGTCGGCCCTCCTGCCCTCCTAACACTAAGGGGATACAGTGTAAACACTGTCCTGTTGCTATTAGGGGAATTAACAATTCAGACACTGACCCAAATAGCTCCTTTTCTTTATGTTTTTAAACCAGTGAGGCAATGAAATGATATTTTTACTTACAGTGAAGACCTTGACGTCCCTCCTGCTCCGGACCTCCTCCACCAGACCGAGTGGTTTACCTTTGGGGACAGGGATGGTGCCCATGATTGTGCAAGATGAGCCGACTAAACTCTGCCTCACCGCTCTGATGAAGGCCTGACTAAAAAGCTCCATTTTGCCGATCTCATCGATGATGAACACCTTCCTGCTGTCCCCGTCTGCTGCCCCCGTCTGAGACCAGGAAATGAAAATTCACGGAGTGCAAAAACATGATCTTAATACTTGTCAAAATAAATTTGGTGACTTATGTTTCTGCAGTCAATTATCCACTTGTTTTGTTTTTAAAATCTTTTATACCGGACGCCATAAAATCCAAGAATATCTGAATTGTGGCGACCGAAATGATTTACGAGGCAACAGCTGGGATCCCTCAAAACTCTAGGACAAAAAAATGTTAAAAACAGAGCAGGAACATAAAAGAAATGTAAATTTCTAAGTGAATTATTAATCCTAGTTAGCATCAGTTATTTTACCCTGAGAATTAACTAAGTGAGCAACTGCAAATTTTGAAGTGCAAAAGCCGACCCTTCTTTTGCAACATTTGCAAAAGTGCTGAAATCCTTTGAACATTTTAAAATTTTACAACCTGAAACTTCAGTAAGTTTTATCAAAATTTTATGTGGCAGACAAAAAAAAAACTCCATAATTGTGATTGCAAATAATAAAAACCTGCAAAGTCTGGCACACATTTGTATTCAACCCCACCTTTAACTTTTAGTTTCTCTTCAACTTACCACTTACCTAATCGCTCTGTTTGTTTCAATTTGTTCTTGAATGTTCTCCAACATTCAGATATCTTCCAGATAAATCCTCAGATGTCTTCACAAAACAGCTGGATTTATACTTAGTTAAATTACAAATGAGTGTAATGAACTTACTAATCAGGAAACTCTTAAATTTACTCAAAGTATGCACACCAGACTTTTCAGTTCTCAATTTGTAAAAAAAAAACAAAACACATAATTTTCCTTCCAATCAAAAATTATGCCTTTACTTAGCGTTTTATTGCATCAAATCCAAATTAAATGAATTTAAGTTAGTAGCACAAAAAATATTCAAAGCTTCAAGGGTTATGAATATGAACGTGGAAGGTATCTGCACTAAAATCAACGTTAGATCTTAATTTACCTATACAAATTGATACCTACAGCATGTTTACATGACTTTGACATGTTTGGGAGTCCCAATGAGCCGCAGTGATTGCACATAGAGTACAAAGCGAGATGAAAGTGAACCGTGTGACGCCATGCCACAGACACCTTCTCTTTACATGTGTAGGCGTCACTCCAGGCTCACTTTACATGCGGGATTAATCACGGTCAGTGACAGCCAGACGGCACCAGCAACACTAAAAATGTCACTGTGGAATTTACATGCTCGCAAGCTTCCAATTATTCCATCAATTGTGAGGGAAATCAAAGGTTTGATGATTTAGAAGTGGGGAGGAGGGTTTCATTTAAAAGATGAGTTTACAGGCCATGTGCTGCAGTCTTACATGTCTGAAGAGGGGAAGGACCAGGCTTTCAAATGAAGGCAAATCAACCACATACTGTCCCACAGTGTACTCCCGTCTGCCGTGAGATGTGCCGGCTCCTTCTCTGCAAGACAAAATGAGGCGTGGGCGAGTCAAAACTATGGGATGAAAAAGGCAGGCAGCTTGATACGGGCGCCGTGGGTAAAACCTCCACCTGATTCTGGACAGGTGGCCCCTCTCTCCTGCAAGTGTGACGACATCAAAGCCGACCCTTCTACCTCCCTCCCTGACCTCTTCTGTGTAAAATCCTTCCACTCCCACTCCGGATGACACTAAAGCTTCACAGGCTTTTTGGACCAGAGTGGTTTTTCCCACACCTGTGGGTAAAACAATAGACATGGTATAAAAACATAGTAATAACATCATTCTACAAGAAGTTTGTGACCATATAGGGTCTATATAAAAAGGATCTACATTTTTATATATTATTGGGAATTTAAGTACCAGCACACACAGTAGCACTAAATTGCGAAACACGGCTAAAATACAGCTCCGGAAAAAACTAGTGGGGCCCACTGCACTGAAAACCTCATGTTTTTTCCACCAAATATTGATTTCTGAACTCTTCCTGAGTTAAAACATTAGTATTGTTGTTTCTAAATGAATATGAACTTGCTTTCTATGCATTATGTGGGGTATTAAAGCACTGCATCTTTTTTGTTATTTTGACCATTTCTTGTTTTCTGCAAATAAATACTAAATTTTTGCTTGGAATTTCAGAGACATGTTGTCAGTAGTTCATAGAATAAAAGAACAATGTTCATTTTACTCAAACATAGATCTATAAGAAGTAACATCAGAGAAACTCACCATTTTAAGTGGTCCCTTAATTTTTTCCAGAACTGTATGTGACATGTATATAAAGTACGGCATGAATTAGTATTTCATGACAGCCTATTAGAGTCACTGTACATAAGAAAGGAGGAGTACATTTCTGTAAAAAAATCTAATTAGTGTTGAGATTAATCTCAGAAATCTTCTAGAAAGAAAAAAAAACATTTCCAGAGTCAGAAATTTGCTAGAAAAAACTCAAAAGTTCTTCTACTAAACATTTTTATATACAATTTGTTAGATTAATCTCAAATGATCTAAGTTTATTCTAGCATTTTTTTTGTACTTTTCAAACTCAGAAATTTCCCAAAAAAATTCTGAGATTAATCTAAAATTTTCTGAGTTTTGTGTTGTTTAGCCATCATAGTATTCAGTCCCTTTTACTTTGACAACCCTAAACAAAATCCAGTGCAGCTCATTGCCTCAAAAGGTCATCTAATTAGTTATTACGGAATAAGAAACTAGACATTACTTGTAATGTCAATCGTTTTAAAAGTGTGTTTACAACTAAAAATGGTAGCTTTAAAACGTATTGAATTACTTACATTGAGGAACCACAATATTGACGAATAATCATACAATAAATTTTAATTTGTGTTCAAATGAGGCTCGTTTGTCAGATTAAAAGTACCTTTTGGAAATAACTTTTAAACATGCATTTCATTATGTTGACGCAAATTTCTGTACTAAAACTGTTTTTTGTTTGTTTGTTTGTTTTCTATTAATCTAATGTATTCTAACTTCAAAAAGTTAGAATGTACGATCAAAATTAACAGAAATATGATGCATCAGTCTGTGTGTAATTTATTGATGGAGTTGCTGAAATAAATATACATTTCAATAATATTAAAATTCATTCACACTGTATGTCTAAGAACTGAACAGCTAAAACGAGCTAATTAACAACATTAGGAGCGTCATTTAGAGTAACTACGTCGGGCTGTGGAGTTAGAATCATTTTCTAATTCATGGTGACTTGCAGAAACACTCGGTGTTTTTATTTACCTGGAGGTCCGGTCAGAAAAACGTGTTTGAACATAGCAGAGCTTTCACCATGCATATTGCAGCTGCTACAGACGCACTTCCGTACACAGAGTTCACGCATGCGCACTGCATGATCAACTTGACCCCACCTAAAAATAATACAAGACTCAGACTCAGCTCCCAGATTAGAAAATTTACTACACAAATAAATAAATAATGAAGTAATTGTGTGATATATAGATGTGTGTGTGTTTGTTAAAAACAAAATAAAATTTAGGCAGAAGAAATACATTTTTAGACATTTTTTGTTGTACAAAACTCAAGGAGTTAATACTTACAGTAATACAGTAAAGTTGAAGTACTTCCAATGACAATGAATTTACATTATTTTACTCGAGAGTAGTGACACTTCATAGTATTACTATATAATTAGTTAAAAACCACTTCTGCTGTTTAGTAATTGTGACTAACACAAGAAAGTAAGCAGTATCTTACTATAAAATACATCAATAATTAATCAAATAATTCATTAGTTAATAAATTAACCTCTGAGTTAATTATGCAGTTATGATAAATAGCAAAACCAAACAGAAGTGCTACTCTTGTCTGATGTTAAAGGGCATAAGGAGAATATAAGACACATTAACATGAAGAGGGATTTTTCATCTTTGCTTAGAAAAATAACTTTTGATAGTTATGATTCTGCTGTAACCTATAAATAAATGTATAAACAAAGAAAGCAGAAAATGGTCACAAAAGCTGATCTTTATTCAAAATGTGTGCAGCATAATACAACATATTTTCCTCTTTAAAGGGAAACGGTATGCTTTTGGTCACCATATCGGTGTCTACATGCTTTTTTACATTGTGTACCCTGGGAGTTTGCTGGCTACAAGTTCAGAGATATGTTGGTACTCTTTTCTGAAATCCAGTGATCCAACCTCATCCTCCAGTTCCTCCAGTTCCTCCAGTTCCTCCAGTTCCTCCAGTTCCTCCAGTTCTTCCAGTTCCTCCAGTTCCTCCAGTTCCTCCACTTCCTGAGCTTCAAAAGAAGATGTGGATTGTGCTGAAAATCCTCCAACCTGGCTACGGTTCCCGGGTGAATTTTTCTTTTCACTTCTTGATACTAAAACACTTTCAGCACAAAAGCTTTGCTCCATTTTGTCACTTGCATTCGCTTGGTTTCTGGAGCAGACAGTTTGTGAGGAAGATGGCTTCTCCACGTCGCAATTATCATTGTAGGAGGAAAAACTGAGAGCTGAGGAGCGGGTGCGAGGTTGGATGATGTGTGTGCCCATCAGAAGTTGGTGAGGGGATTTGAGGGCTTTGACCGGTACACGGTGGTGATCGGGTCTTTTCTGGAAACCTTCAGATCTTGGATTAGAAATGCTAGAATCAGAACTGACAGGAGACTTTGGAGTGTTGGCTATTGAGGATTCATTACTGGATTCAAGACTGTCAAAGTCGTCTGCATAGTTTGCATCATTTTTATTATTACTACACTCTGAAAAGAAAGACTCTGGACTGTTGCTCCTGCTGCTTTGCCTCTCTATGAGACCAGGGACTGAAACTCTGAATTTTTCCCAGTTAGACTGAGAATCTGACTGATCCAGCTCGGTGTGATGCTTGTTTTTGTCTTTGCTCAGAGGAGCGCCGTCACTGTGCACACTGGGATTGGGGATGGGAATGCATTTCAGCTCTTTCAGTGGTTGGAAATCTTCTGAATCTCCTTGTGTATGACCATCTTGGACACCCTGCTGAGTTTTTGCTTTCAGAGTGACTGTTTCTCCTAGTGCAGAGTCAACAGTGAGACTCTGCATCACTGTCTCGATGTTTTCATCTAAGTCAGAGCGCCAATATAAAAGTCCTCTTTTTTTAGACTTTATAGTTTTAGAGTTTGACTTTTCCTTTTCTTTAGCCATCCTTGACTGTGTTCCATTCTTCCTTAACTCCATGCATTCACGGTTGTTCACTTTGAGAGGAGAAATTTGCTTTAGCCTTAAATTGAATGTTTTAGTTGTTCCATATGTGAGCTTCTTCCTTTGAGTTTTCCTGGATTTTAAGGGCTCTTTTTGGTTGTCTTTCCTCTTCACAGGGCAAACTATGGGTGTAGAGCAGTTTCTGGGAGGAGGTAAAGGGTTTAAATTAATATCAGAGAGACTTGTAGTTTTGTACAGGGACTGAGTTTGTGGTGAGTGTCTGTGATTGTCTGTAACCGGCCTGGCAATTCTATCTGGACTGGGATAAACGGTCAACTGTGACAGTTCAGCAACAAGAGCATTTAAAAGTGGGAGCTGCTGTAAGGCTTCCCTGAGGATATTTGTGTTGTCACTTGTTTCTTGGTGGCTTGGTGTTTTTGTAGCACGAGGCACTTTCTGGTGTACCACTTTGGAAACCGAACCTTCAACTTTCTTTTTATGCTCCTCATCCTCACAGATGGAATCATCAAATGTAAAAGCTTCAGTACATAGATTGAGTAATCCGTAATCCTGACTTTCGCTCCCAATTTTTGCTTGGGCAGTATTACGATAGTAAAGATGAGGGGGGCAGAATGCAGCTAAATCCTCTTCAATAGTGTTAGTTTGACCTTCAGCACAATCATCTTCCTTATACTCATCTAGTAGGATCTTTGAATCCCCTGCATCATTACTATGGATGCTAAACTCTGACTTGTTCCCTGTGGGAGAACACATGCTTCCTGATTTTATTTTCTCCTTGAAATGTTCTTGGTCCTGACCTCCTGGGGTACTTGTGCGTTTACAGCCCCTCCCCTCTGTGATGTGCGGCAGTAAACTTGCTCCCAGACACACAAGCTTATAACTCAGGGATATTGCTCCGATCTTCTCCCCGGAAAGGTTGCATACAGCGACGACTCCCTTCCCTGTGTGAGCAGAGGGACTGGAAAGCAGCTTGATTCTGTCCATGGCTTCAGCCAGAGATATCAGAGAGGAGCCAACCAATCTGGGGCTGCTCTCCTCACTTACATCCAGCACCATGGCATACAGAGGGGTGGCAGACAGATGGACGTGCAGAGAGTCCAGGTTCATTTTGAAGAAACAACACTTGCCTCTGTTAAAGGCGAACTCACGCTGTCCGTCCGGCTGCTTTCGCGCAGGCTGGTTAGAGCCAACTCTCTTGGATTGGTGCTGGTAAATTAGCAGCGTTGGAAAATCCAGTAACCGCACACCTAGAGCTATTCTGTCGGGGACTTTGCAGAGTTTCTCGATTCGGACATAATCCACTAACAGCTCCAATGAAAACAGAGTCTCAGGATTGTCCAACGACATCATAAAAAACTGCGTGTTTTACAGCAATAACAAGTTGCTAATCCGCTAGCGCTTCCGGCGGCTCCATGGAAACCAAGAACGGTCGAAGAAACATGACGTAATCACGAGACGCAGATATCTGGGAAATGTAGTCAAGAATTAATAAAGTATGTCATTTATTTTTCTTCAAATATATTATTTTATGCGACAGGTTTTGAGTGAAGATTTGCTTAAGAGTATATTTTTTTATTGTTTTAAGTACAATTTTTAAAAAAAACTAAGTTATAAGAATTCAGCAAAAACAAAAGGTCGTGTGTTTTGTTTTTTAAAACAAGGTCCAATCTGTTCACGTCCTTAGAGTAAAGCCTTTTCAAACCTCTTTTTGATTGACCTTCAGCTTTCAGTCTTCTTTGATAAGATTACATCAGCACCTCACATCATGACTTTATATTTGTCCACTCTACTTTATAAATGTTCACCAGACCTATCAGGACATCTTCTGTCCACATCTCTTACTGGAACTGATGGGTGAAAAAAGAAATTCCTCTTCATCTTGTACTTTTTTTTGCAAAACTGACAGGTGCTTCACAAAAGTACACCATGTTTTACTGTGAGCATATTATTATTTTGGTGCAAACACAGCTTTTGAAAGTGTGGTTTAAATGTTAGAACTATTTCAGACTGTAACACTTCCTCCACAAAAGTTTGAGGAGATTTTTGCCAGGCCTGGATGTTTCCTTTGGAAGAAATTGTTTTCCAACCTAGCCTAAATAGATTTTGTCACCGAGATCCCATATTTTCTCCAGTTATTGACAACTGCTGTATGGATAATGCTGTACATGTTTTGGTATTCTTCTGCTGACTGATAATTTTCTGCTATGAAATGATTTAGATCTTTGTAAAATCTCGGCAAATTAAAGGATGCAAACGAATGAATGTCTGGAAAGTTATACGAGTAAAGTTGAGCATATTCAATAAAGCTGTTCAATAAAAGAAGATCAGACGTCTTCTTTAACTGAATCAAAACAATCTTTTTGGATCTATTAAACTTACTTTTCATTTCCACACTTCTCTAGTTTTTTTTATTGGCCTGATGTATTTATTAAAATCTTAAAAGTCATATTTTCATTAGCCATAAGCAGGAAAATCATGGTAATTGACAAAAACAAAGGCTTGAGAACATCAATCTCTTTGTAATTAATCTGTAATGAGGTTGACTGAGAGAACTGAGTTACTAAAGTAAATCAACTTTTCAATAATATATTAAATATTACAGTATTGTGCATCGTTATTAAAGTAATATGCCATTTTTCTACGTAGTCCTTGCATCAAAGCAAAAACGGCAATATGAGGATTTCTATTTATTCAGTTAGTTTGTTGGAGCAACTTTCCTTCACTTCACCAGATGGTGCCACTGTGGAGCTTACACAAAACCAGACATCCAGACAACATTACTTTGTTTACATGACGGCCTCATTGTTTGCATTTAGTCTGAACTGTGGCATTAGTCCCCATCAATATCAGCCTACATATGTGTAGAATAATAACACAGAGGCCCTCTGGATGAGTTTTTTCCCAACGTGGGTGTGGGCGGAGTCTTGCCCCCTCGTTGCGTGTTGTCATCGCAGAGATAGGTGCTGGAGTGGATGGATATCGCTATGGTCCGTGTTACTTCAGTCTGGAGGCTGGGACTGAAAGTGGGAGATGTTGGAGCGGCTGCGGCTGCCCCTGCTGGTTTCTCCCACCTCTAGGATAACTAACGGAGACAGGACGCTGCCCACCCTATAAGGTAAGCTCTGAATGTCCTTTTCTAGCTCTGAACCCTCCAGTAAAGTGGGGAAAAGTGGACTCTGTAGGTGAAAGTAAGGAGCGAAATGGTAAGAGAGCGCAGCGGAACTGGTGTAACGGTGGACACAAAGGATAAAGTTGCGCTGAGACGCTGAAGCTGTTTAGTGTTAGAGGCAAAATCAAAACTAACAAACGGACACCATGTTTAAACTCTCTTCTATCTATAACCTGCATATTTGCGAGCACGGCTTATTATAGGTCGGTCAAACTTGATCTCTGTTTGGTTATTTATTAAGGCACATGGAAGGCTACGCAAGGCCAGAACAAATTATACAAATATTATTCCTTGATTGTATTATATTAAATGTTGGCATTTGTTGATGGAGCCAGAAGCGTGCGCGTGTGCGTTCTTGCGCGCGCCTGAGCATTTTTTTGAATGAATTTATTTGGTGTATTTCTCCCATGAAAGCGGTAGGGGGCGACAAAGCCGTCATTCTCCCCCTGATTTTGTTCTAAAAAAAGACAACTCCACATCTCCATTCACACAGGTCGTGTTTAATTTTGCTCTGAATTTTGTTTTGGTTATATATTTGTTAAAAATGATTATGTAGTTGCATTGCTTTGTCCTAGGTGGATATTGCATGTGTTTATCCATTTCTTGCCTGTATGTGCAGACAAAGAACACTTTCCCCCAACGTCACGTTTGTTTGGATTCTCCACAAATAAAAACCGACAGTATGCATGTACAATTCATATACAATCTCGCTTTACAGCTGGCTCCTTCTGGAGCCCATTCAACTCAGACTCGCTGCACGGTGTTCCCCTCTGGGAGATTAAGTCAAATATTGTTTGTCGTCCAGCTCCATATCCTTTGCTGTCTTCCTGCAGGAAGTTTAGCCTTTACACTAACAAAAAAAATCCCAATAAAAGGGGAAATAAAGAGGCCCCATCTCCAGTTGGAGGAAAGCAGTCAGTTTTATTCTAAGATTTCTTTGCTTAATTTTCACTTCTTTGATTTATTTCCCCCTTTTTTCACACAGATTTAGCAGAGTTCTCTCTCTTTCTCCTGGAGAGCTCAGATCAATGTGAGAGCAATATTTTTCACAGGGTTTAATGTCTGGGAAAGATTAGTTTTCTGTGGGGCTGTGCTGAGTTAAGTATAGGCACAGGAGTGTTTTAATATCGCTAAAGCCTCTCTGTAGCCTGGAATAGTGTTCAACATTTCTTTTCCTTTGACTCTACTGTAGAAATGGACTGGCTGAACTCCAGCTACCGCAAGTTTGCTTCTCAGGGAGGCAATATTTCAAATGACTGTTAACCCAAATGGCTGTAAGTACATCTGTAGTGAGGTGTGAGGAAATCTGCTGTTACTGTCGATGAAACCTTACCCACATACACATTGATTTAAATCGCTGTACTTGGGCCTATGTTTTGTTTTGTTTTTTTAAACTGGGATTTAGATGCCTGAGTTTTGTCAATTGCTCTGAAGGGAATATCAGAATAAGAGGGTTTGTATCAGAATCAGAACCTTTTATGAGTCCCTTAGGGAAATGCTGTTGTTACAGTTGCTCAGTATAAATGTACATATGAGGAATCAGAAAAACAGTAGGAGCTGCTCAGTGGTAGAATTGTTGCCAGTCTGGTGTCTTTCTCCATGGAGCTTGGATGCTCTCTTATTGTAAGTGTGGGATCTCTCCAGGTACTCTGGCATTCTCCCGCAGTTTAAAAGCATCACTGTTTGGTTAATTGGTCTGTCTAAATTGTCTTTAGGTATGAGTGTGAGCATAAAGGTTTGTCTTGTAGACAAACCTGCAAGGATAGATGAATGGAAGATTTAAAAAAACAACATACTCTTAAATGAATAAATTCTCCATACTCTTGTTTTTAGCTGAACAGTAAACAGCTAAAAACAAGACTATACCAATTTTCTTTTGGGAGGAATTGTTGCATTTTCTAAAGCAAGCTCATAGAACTGCAGCAAAGACTGATTACCATGGATCTACATGATAACTGACTTGTAGTGTAGCTTTCTGAATTCTGCTGGGTCTTTATCTGCAATCGTACTTTTGATGATGTTTGATGAGACTCTCCACATGGGATGAGTAAATGGAAAAACCCCTTTATAGATACTTTTAAGTACAGTGGTGGATCTATGATGCTATGTGCCTCTGTAGAATAGTGTGGTCAAGGGTCCTCAAGGTATACAAAAAACAGCATCAGCCACAGGATTCATCTTCTTCTGATGACGTTTATTCAATATATTTGCGTCAGACATTCAAGACATTCCTCTTGAGCTTTCAAAAGCCCAGTCTTTTTAAAAGCCAATTGGCAGCACACCTGTCCCTAAGTGGACCAGGCCACAATTAAACAGGTCAAAAGTAACAAACAATAAACAAAGAAACAAAAATA